>QDHC01004451.1:60617-79913 GCA_013186455.1 Papilio dardanus tibullus | reverse complement strand
GATGAAAAGCTTTGTTTCCAACTTCTAAACTTCAAGCGGACGAAGTCGCTGGCGACCGCTAGTATTATATAAAACTAACGACCCGCCCCGGCTTCGTACGGGTGCAGTGATAATAAATACACTACAGAAAAACTGTAAACGTTATATATAAAACTGCGGCTCTGGATATTATTATACGTATAAACCTCACTCTGCAATCCCTCTATCTATTAAAAACCGCATCAAAATCCGTTGCGTAGCTTTAAGCATACAAAGGGATATAGGGACAGAAAAAGCGACTTTGTTTTTCAATGTAGTGATTGAACTTAAACAAAATAACCCATTTAAGAAAGACATAAACATATTTCTTGTACTCCAAGATTTGAACGTAAGGTTTCAGATCGTACCAGTGTGGGTCGTTAACATCACCTGGTTCCTTTGCAAAAGCTACAGCTCCCTAAAGGGTCTTTATACAACAGTCTACCTTTTTATCTCACTTAAAAGCTGTCTTCGAGACGTTCAACGAGATATACTGAGCTCGTTTCAAATTGCAAGGAAATCTTACATTAAACGTTTAGTTTGGACTTACGTGTCTGTAGTTATTAGTGGTTTAAAGTTTTCTACTAATTCTAGTGTTGTTCTATTAGAGGTCGTTTTAGTGATTTATTCCTTTTTCTCTTATTGCATCAAGTTAAATGTATCTGGAGAAAATTAAGCAGAACCAAAGTACATTGTCTGAGTATTTTTTAGTTAAAAGCGGCCAGTATTAAAGGCATCATGTTAATAAATTCAAAAAGCATTACATTTACCTACGATAATCTATAACCCTAAGGCCTCATTAGACGATGCAAAATCTCAGGTTTTTGCGCGAACCCGCTCTATTGAAGCCGTCGGGTAAATAAGTTATCTTGAAATAATACTATCTATGGCTTATCTAAAGTTATTGAAGAAAAAGGTGTGCCGAAAATAACTTCCACATATCATGTGTTTATCGGTGATAAAAATCTTAAACGTAACCTTGCATACGGACGATTTTTTACCGTCGGTATTGGCGTTTTTTAACGTCTTCTCCCTTACGATCGCTGTAGAATAACTCTTGTTCTACTTAAACGACGTCTCACGTTCTACTGCACTGCCCGGCAGTGCATGACTGCAGGGTAAAACACCTCGGTTCGCCGAGAACACTCCCAGAGATCACTAACAACATCGAGGGGTTGTTTAGATTCTTCGGAGAGTTGGGCTGGCTAGAGTAATCCCTAGCCCTGCTCACACACAAAATAAGCGCTGGTCGTGGAGTTGCGGAAAACGAGCCCATACAACTAACTAACTAACTCTTGTTTCGTTCGTCCATCTGCGCGATAAACATTTTAAAGTCTACAGTTTGAACAGATACATGAAAATACATTTGTACTATTTCAACGCTTTTTTAGCGCGCGTTGAAAAATCGTTCGTTTGAATGTGTTACTCCCTCACTCTGTTACTACGTATCATAATAAACGCAGCAGTAAAAAGGTTGAAAGTTTATTGTGCCGATAACTTCCAAAGGAAATTTATGTGTTTACTTTGTGGATGAGTCTCGCAACATGTTACAATATTCTTTGCTTTTAAAACATCTGTTTATATACTAAAATTACTTTTATAATGTGTTTTATAGTTTATTGAGATTTTTGGAGAATTTATTCGAAGATATTCAACTTTAAGTATCAACAGACAGGACAACATGAAATATATTGTACTAAAAGTGCTGCTACGCGCTTGTCGTAGAGTTGCGGGAAAACGAGTCCATACAACTATCTAAGTGCAGCTTTTGTCTTTTGATCCACTTCAAGTCAAATGATGTTTTCGATAATCCGGCAGAAATAATCTATATAAACAGTGTCTATTTAGGCCATTTGGAAAGACCTTAACCTATTTTCTAACTAGCGTGAGTTATAAAAAAAATATTTATCAAAGAAGTTAAAATTCATTATTTATTTGAAACACAAGAAACGAGCGCGGCCGCACGCAATTCGAAGGCATTCAGACATTAAGTCCCCGTTGCTCTCGTTACTCAAATTAATAACGTTTTTAATTTATAAATGGTACTGAAATTTTAATTCCGCACGAAACTCGAATTACCATAAAAAATAATTTTAATGAATCAACTCGCTTCGTTATCGCTCTGTATAACATCGGAGGTGTATTAAAAAATTTCTTCCTTCTTGCATACTAAAATGTTAGCGTTTTACAGGTGGTAAGGAAAAAGAAACACGAAGCCGGGATCACGGTACGTGCTCTAAAAACTGAACCCGATGTGCCTTTTTCATTTGCAGAAATGTCCGCTTTTCCCGATTATGGGGTGGGCGTTCCTCCACAGTTGTAGCTTTGCGACATTACAATTAAAAAAAGAACGGTCAGACTTAAATAATTAATTCATCTATCCAAGGTTTGCGTTATTTTATATTGTTTTTTAAAGATATTTACATTTTCGAATCCTTTGTTCGTATTAACAAAGTACATTTTAAATAAAACAGCGAAATTTCACCCAGTCATTTTTCAGTTGCAGACGATTATTTTTACAAGTTCATGCAAGGATAAATATATTTTTAGTCCAAACCATAATCTTTAAAACAGACTTAAATGTCTTGCATTATATCATATCAGAATCTATATCTATACTAATATTATAAAGAGAGAAACTTTGTATATTTGTATGTATTGAAATAACTCAAGAACTACTGGGCCAATTTCTAAAATTCTTTTACCATTAGAAAGCTACATTATCCCCGAGTAACATAGGCTATATTTTTTATTTCCACGCGGACAAAGTCGCGCACAACAGCTAGTCATCTATAACAACAATTTTTATGACTGATTTGATTGAAGTTGTTTAAAATTGCCGAAAGTTTTATTCACTCGATGACTTGACTATATCGTCTTAAATTATTAAAGGTCTTTGTGACGTGTTAGTAACAAACAAGCAACAGTTCTTTTGTATAACTATGATATACGATGTCTATTAACTATGAAAAAGGTGCTCATAAAATGTCGAATTGTATTTTGTGACTTGTATAAAGTTTTGCGGTGAAAGTATATAATATTTAACATACGTGTACTTTTGTTTGGAGATGCGTCGTAAAAATCCGCGTAACTTGAGACATTTCGCTTTACGGCTCTACAAGTTTTGGTGATGGAATGAATTTTTAAAAGGGACACGACTTTTTAGACAAACATTAGATGTTAGGACTATAAGTCTGCAACCTTTACAGTTTCAAACACACTATGTTGTCTAGCAAAGTATTCTTATAGCTGACGAAGAAGATTTGTTTTCTTTATATACACGTTTTACTTATTAATAAAAGTAATCGAACTGTAATTCCATTTGTATAAAAGTGAGCATAAGTTTGTACAAGGCGAAGGAATAGTTTGATCAATCAAACGTGAACCGAGCGAGCGGGAAAACGTAACTAAATGGAATTGCCTACACAAGATCTTTGGAAACTTTCAACGGAAACTGTTCCCAGATCAAGTTTTCAGTAAGCAAATCGCGTTCGCTCGCAAATTCTCTTCTCCAATAGTGATGTAATTGAAACTCACAAGAACTCTGTATGAGAATTTATTGCGACACATTTCACTTATTTTGGCACGCTCTTATGCTTGCCTCGGAGATATTTCCTGCGTGATGAGGGCCGTGAGAGCCAAGATGGCGGATAATTGGAGCAGGGGTGGGGAGCGAGGGGAGAGTGCCAGTTTGCTTTCCTTGTCGGTGTGAGTACAATAACTTTGGGATGTTATTTTTCACAGAAGTCTTTTATAATGTAAGAATGAGATTGGGGTACTGATACGTCCGAGCCAGGTGGATCGAAAGCTCCATTTTTGTTATGAAAAAAAATGGAGGCTAAAAACAAAAGCTTAGAAAATGTATCACAATAACTGGTTTGATGGGTCTCATTAATATGAATATTATTTCAAAAAACATTATCATATCTTTATTTTACTAAAAGCTGGCCATTCTTTAGAGTTAAAGTTATCAAAAAAAAATATTTAATGAGTTCACAAAATATATCCATAATGTAGTTGAAATTTCCATATTTTTCGTCATCATTTTAGCAGTTAAAAATTGAATTTTCAACTTACATTTTCGTTTATAATATTAAATTTTTCGTCAAATGTGACATCGTAAACAGCTTTTCTCAGTCACGGAATATTTAAATCATACCATTTTAACATTAAATTCAAAAGGAAGAAGCCAGAATAAACTACAGTCAAGGCACTAACATTAAAAATACTCTTTAAATAAACTCGTGTTCATAAAGCAAAGATAGAATTCGATTTTAATTAAGTATATAAAATAGTTATTTTTGTAGTGGATTTCCCGCGTGATATATTGGCCACTCTAAGCACCTTTTAGAGAGTAGACGAGCTTGGCGGTGCTCCAAGAAGCGATGAGCAAGCGCAATTCAGTCTGCAAGGTACGTGACCGGAAACTGGTAGCGAATGTTATTTTATTAAATTTTATTATCGCGTAATAACAATTAGTTTGGACCTCTCGTTAGCGAGGTCACACGTTGAATTATCAAATGTAACTCCCAACTCAATTGACCTAATGCAAAACTAATTTCTCTATTTAATTCGATGGCGTATTGACCCAAAGTGTGTCTTGGCGTCCGAAACAAGAGAACGAGGCAAGTTATATCTCTATATGTATAAATCTTTTATACATTGTTTTTTGTTCTTTTCAATTCATTTTTCGTAAACAAACATTGGTCCTTCGACCTTCTTTAACTACCGGCGAATTAATCGCGTTCATCAATGGTGCGGTCCTCGGCATTGGACATCTGCGAGGACCGTGCCCAGCAGTTCCAGTTATTGTGTACGAATCCTAATGTTATAATAATTTGTAATTATTATATTTTCCGATCTTATTCTAAAGCTGTGTATGAATATTCCAGCTGTTCATCTTTTCTATTATCTATATGATTTGCCGAAAAAAAAATATAAAACATAATATTAATATCTCTTTTATTTTAAATAGAATAAAATAAAGATAATTTATAACTGTGGTATACCAATTTAAATCGAAATTATAATATTTTACACTTCCCAGCGTGGCATGTAAAAAGGGCCAGCTAGTGTAGAGTTGGCGTTCATTAGGCAACGCTCATTTGGAGCACCCGTGACCCAGTTCTGAGGCTTACATGTGTCAGGGCGCAGTACAACTGAACACAGCTGGAGTAATACCTTTTTCTCAAACATTAAATACCCAACCCAACTAACACTTGCGTAGGTACATTTCTTCATACTCACACATACCTAAGTAGAGTTCTATATAAAAACCGCTTGATTTTTTTTGTACGTTGTACTGCCACACGTAGAATCGTTTAGTGGTCGCTAAGTAAGAACTTTAGTGTAGATGTAATATGATAATGTACACTGAGGTTAACCATCCTGTTGAACAAATCTGTGTGGTATTTACTTCATAATTGGTACTAAAATACATTGATAATTAACAGTTTAACCAAATCAGGACTGTCAACAAAACAATTACAAAAAATGTTTGAGAGTCATTCAACATCAACATGATTATTACTAACCAATTACTCAACTTAAAACAACTCTAACTAAAGCCGGTACTATAAAAATGTTTCCGTTCAACAATACACATAAAAACAAATGATTTCGCGGTCTCCTTTAACTTGCGCCTAATATTCTTGCGGCGTTAGAAAGCATTGCGTTTCAGTCGACACAGAAAGTTTTCAGCGGTCGCTGATGGCGCGGAGGTTTTGCGGGGAAGTGACACTTGGGAACTCGTATAAATGTATTCATCCTACCATTCCGTTCTCAAACGTTTATGTTATATTTATAGAGCTGTTACTACTTTGCTTATATGTATAATTACTAGATTTTGCCCGTGACTTTGTCCACGTCGAATTAAAAAAAAATAGTAACATATGTGTTCTTCTAGAGTATGTTAGGGGCCTTCAAGAAAAAAACGTACTCCTCCCTCAAAGGCCGGCAACACATTTGTGGTTCCTCTGGCGTTGCAGGTGTCCGTGGGCGTCGGACCAATTGATTTAGTTGATCCGCTCGTCGTTTGCCTCCTTCTATAAAAAAAATGTTTTACATCTATGCAAAATTTCATAGAGATGTGTTTTACCATGAGTTAACTTCAAACCATCATCCATCCAAACTTTCGCAAATGCGTCTCTATGTTTAAATGTAGATAGAAAAAACATGTAAAGAAAATCCGATCTCTAATTCTCCCGACTTTAGACCCAAGATGAAACGAATGGTCCTTATCAAGTAATTTCATTTGAAATCAGAGCTTAATTCTCTACTTACTGAATCCAGAATCGTTTGAAAGTAGTAACAAAATTAATCCGGTCGCCGTCTGGGGCAGTAACATATTCTTTTAGTCGCCACTTATCTTGATAGAATCCCGAGTTACAATGTAGAGGGAAGTGAATAAAACGTGCAAGCTTTTAGTTTAATTCGTTCGTGTTATAGTCTGTGCGATTGGTTTTGGCATATTCTCTGCAACGGTCCTTTTATACTTACTGTATTTCTTTAAAGAGCCTTTTAAAAAACTGTATAGAAATTGTTAGTTTAATTTTATACAAGAATGTATATTTAAAGATTTTTCTATTCGCTATTGAGTTATATTATGAACGTATGTTCCTCTCTTACTTAGGTTTTCTGTATAAAATATTACGTGAAATAAAATTGCTTTAATAATAAATTCACAACGATATTTGTAAAATGTTTTAATAGAGACTTGAATTAAAGGTTTTTAATTTTATTGTTCTTTCGATGTCTAGTATCTACCTATATCTATACTAATATTATAAAGAGAGAAACTTTGTATTTTTGTTTGTATTGAAAAAACTCAAGAACTACTGGGCCGAATTCAAAAATTCGTTCACTGTTAGACAGCTACATTATCTCCGAATAACATAGGCTATATTTTTAACTCCACGCGGACAAAGTCGCGAACAACAGCTAGTCAAATATATTGTATTTCACTCACAAAACGACTTTTTTACGTCTTAATCTGGCTACAGACGCTCAGTTTTAACTGTGCAATTCATGTGCAAAACTGAGAACTGTACAATTCGAATGTGCAGTTCAAATTAACGTGTGTTCGTTAGTTTTAACTGTACAGTTTGTAGCCGGCTTTAAAGGGTATTCCGACTATAAAATTTTACCAACATACCTAAACTTATCGTACCGTAATCTTGTTTTATAGTTATTCAAACGTCGCTGTAATTTTTGTACATTTTATAGTTGGTTATTTTATTTAGGGACTATAAAAAGTGAGCCAATAAACCGTTATTTTATTGTACCGTATGACTATTGACTGGAGTTTAGGAGCTCATTTTATGACATAAGATCGTATGTAGAACACTGAAATAAAAGTTGATATTTACTACGCAATGCTACCGGGCAGTTGTATGACGAAATAAAATATAAAATTAACCGCGTTTCTTTGATACTTTTCTTTACATTTCGTAACAATAAGATATTTTTAAGAATACAAAATATCTCAGAGAAAGCTTTATAAACTTACAAAGTGAATGCATTTTGGATGTGGAGTGCCATATCTAGATTATGAATTCTAGTTAAAAAAAAGGTTAAAGGTTCGACCCATGATGGGCTCCATTTTCCGCAACTCCACGACTAGAGCTTATATTGCGTGAATATACATTTCTTTGAATTTCTTCGCCAATATGTGCAGGCATCACGATGTTTTCCTTCACCTAAAAGCGTCGGGTAATGTACATATGAAAATCAAAAATGAAGTCTAGTAATGGCACTTTATAATTAAAAAGCTTACAGCCGCACTCAGACAAACTACTAAGGGTTTCTCTTAGTAACCGCTTATTGTGGCAATTAATCCACATTACATTAATGTCATGATATACCACATACAAAAGTTGCACTTCAAGAGAACATACGAAGGCACGTTTTGCGGAAAATTTATTTATTTAAAGGACAAAATTTATACGGTCGCAGTCATGCTGCAGTTCTTTATCGCTGCAGAGGAAACCAGCGGGGTGTGTCCTCGCCTTTACAAAGGCAACTTCACACTGACTGATGTAGCAACTCAATTCCAAAACAAAGAGTTTTTGTTCAAAAAAAGTTTATAAAAAATATTTTTAACTAGCGACTCGCCCCGGCTTCGCACCGGTGCAAATCGGTATAATGCTGATACTAAATACTGCAGAGTTTGCAATGTAAGCGCTAAAAATGTGTTAATTTACCACATCATATTAAAAACCTCTAAATTATCAGTGTTACTCTACTAAATTATGAATGTATTATACATAAAAACCTTTCTTATGAATCACTCTATCTATTAAAAAAAACCGCATCATAATCCGTTGCGTAGGTTTAAAGTTTCAAGCATATATAGGGACAAACATAAAAAAGCGTTATTGTTTTATACTATGTCAGGATAAGGATAAGGATAACATAGTCATTAAGTTTAACTAAGGATGATTCCTGTCACGTTTTCTTAGGTTTAATAAAAATTGTGATGTCTTATTTTAGTTTGTTTCAACAAGTTATTCTACAAAACATTTAGAGAAATCCTTAAAATTTTCGACAAAAGCTTTTCCTTTGTTCACTTCAATATAATAAAAGGTTTTTCGGAGAACAACTTCTAATTAACTAAAGCTTATAACAAAAAATGCCAAATAACACAGACCACAAAAAAGTTGCTAATAGTTTTCATTGCAAAAATCCTTAGTCTTAGGATTAACCTCGCGACTATATCGCCATCCCTTTCATCCTTATCCTTACGTAGTATAAAACAATAACGCTTTTTTATGTTTGTCCCTATATATGCCTAAATCTTTAAAACTACGCAACGGATTTTGATGCAGTTTTTTTAATAGATAGAGTGATTCATAAGGAAGGTTTTCATGTAATACATTCACAATATAGTAGAGTAACACTGATAATTTAGAGGTTTTTAATATGATGTCGTAAATTTACAAATTTTTAGCGCTTACATTGCAAACGCTGCAGTGTTTAGTATCAGCATTATACCGATTTGCACCCGTGAAAAGCCGGAGCGGGTCGCTAGTTCTATATAAAAAACTGAGACAGCATTAGTATAGTCTTACAGTGGTAGAGCCCGCTTTAACATCTTCGCACGAATTGTCCGGCTCGCCCGGTGAAATACCACGACCACACAGAAAACGGGCGTCAAATGGAAGCAATTCCGTGTTTCGTCTGAGGAGTGTGGTGCCGGAGGACTAACTTTTAATCCGCTTTCCCTTCCTATCCTTTTCCTATAAGGAAATGATAGGAAGAGGAAGTGGATTTTCCGGTGGAGGGGACGCTTATGGAGAGGAATGATCCTCTTGCTGTGCGTCTCCTCCTCCGTAGAATAAGGGTAGGCAACGCATCTGCAAATGTAGATGTCTATGGGCAGCGGTCGCTTCGCTATTTCAGCGAATTAAAGTGGCCGCTTGCTCGTTTGCCACTTTTTAATATAAAAAAAAAAAATAATAAAAGTGTGTCGTTTGAAATTCACCGTAAAACGTCAGTAGGTCAGGAGTTTTCTTGAGTCTTGAGCATAGAAATATGAGCGGTTAATGTCGTCAAGTGAACATAAATAGGTACTATATAGGTGTTAACACGTATCACAAAGCTGGGACAAGTCACGTATCTGTGACAGGGACGGACTAATGAGCCGTTTCACGACACGACTGTAGGGGTCGCCTCGGTGATTGTCGCCATTCACGTTGTGAATGTATTTTTATATGCAAATAATGAACTCTTCAGTTTAATTTAAGTTTGTGGTAGTGTTAAAAATGTAGGTTTTACCAAATGAGTTTTTGAAACTTATTAAAATCCGATTTTCTTTAAATAAGATATAACATAGTATTTTCAGATGTTTTAACAAAACATTGTTCTAACTGAATTATAGTAATTTTACTAACTTTAAAATTGCTAAAAATATTTTAAAATAAATCCAATGATTTTAAAGTTTCTTTATTTATAGTACTCAACAAAAAAAAGTAAAAAAAGAAGTCGTATTTTATAGTCTAATATTGATTCGAATGAATTCAAGTAACGAATTGAAAAGTAAAAAACAAATGGTATAACATTTTTACATCGAGGCATAGATTTTCGTAGAACGAAAGCTATAGTAATAGTACTACAATGCTTCGTCACTGGACTTTATAAAGAACCTTTCACAAAATTGTATAAATTGATTGAAAGTCTACTTTGATGCTCGCACTTTTTTCTAGTCGAATTGATTACAGTTTCAACTATGGTATTGCGTTAAGGTTGTAGACTAAACCACTTATAAAATAGACTGGTTATTTGGTAAAAGTTGATGATATAATCAATAAAGATCTTTGTCCGGTCTAGATGATTTAAGCATTTTTTGAGACTGCCAAATTTTTCAAGAAATGAGCGTACTTCACCCTTAAAGGCTGGCATCTGTGGTTCCCCTAGTGTTGCAGATGTCCATGGTCGTCGGACCAATTATTTAGTTGATCGGCTGCTCGTTTGCCACTTGTTCAATATATATAAAAGATAAGCTCGCTTCTTGAAGGACCCTAAGACGTACTGGTTTGTAATTATAACTAGATAGACATAAATAAGATATACCTTTTATCTTAGTAATGTAACGAATAAAAATTGATTTATGACTTTAATAAAAAACATTCGCTTCGCATTCCATTGCTGGAGACACTAGTTGATTTGCAGCAACGTTCCAGTAACAAAATTGATTGAAAAATCGTCTCGACGCTGCAACAGCGAGCGACTAGCGAATAGCGTGTGGCTTTGACTTTTTATGACAGGACCTGTCAAGTGCACGCAGTCTCTGTGAAATAAAAATAATATAGGTTTGTGAAATAGGTTTATGCGCTTGCTTGTGTAGTCGTTTTGTTTACTGTTTAACTTTTTGAGTCAGTAGACGTTTAATAACACGTAATTTCTCTAACTCTTTATAGTCTTACGGGCAGTTCTGCCATTTCCCTCTTTGGACCAACATGATATTGTCTGCATATCAGAGTGTGCAAAAACAAACAAAGACATAAGTCACCATGATGTACATAATGATTGTCTCTCTCTTACTACCTGCGAATACCAGCTGAATTTGTTAAGTACATCATATTTTCTTTGCTTAGTCCATTTCTGTATATTCAAAGGCGAGTAGTGAGCCTCGCCTCGCCTCGCTCCGCGGTAAAAGCAATTCCGAATCTCATCCGAGATGGACTGCGAAATTGACGGATCATGGAGAGATGGCGCGCGGTTTGTATTTGAATTTATCACCGACTCTAAAGTGCTGATTTACTTTTATTTGAATATTGAGGACATTTATTGGTTGGATAATTTTTTGAAATTACACTGAAATACCTATTCGTACTAGAGATATTAAATAAAAAAATAAGCTTTATTTCAGACAAGTAACATCCATAACTTGTTAGTGTGAACAATCCTATAACTATGCTAGTAAGTGATGTAACTTATTTTATTACTCAGGCATTGTTCGAGACCCATCTACGAACAGTGCTCAGTATCAATGGGGAATCCATACTCAATGCTACGAGTATGGTGCTCATCCTTGAAGTCGGCGGTCACATAATGACCAAAGTATTTGAACTGATAGACGCGGTTTAGTTAAGTGCCATTAAATTCAACTAAAGTTAGCTACACCCCGATGATTTTAATGGAGTTTTTTTAATAATTTCAACAAGACTTCTTTTGTTATTTTTGTACAGGTCCAGTGCTGTTAGAATACAAAAAAGAACTAATTATCTTCATAACAAAGAAAAATGAATGTCCAACTCACTGACCTAACTAGTTTCTTTGTTTAAAAAACAAAAGCAAATTCTATTTAGATGTTATTAATTTTACTAAAAGATGCCTTACAAATATGGTTTAAAGCTGGCTACAGACGTTCAGTTTTAACTGCGCAGTCAAACTGTACTGACGTGTGCAGCCTAAACTGAGAGCTGTACAGTACGTCTGTGCAGTTCCAATTGACGTGTGTACGTCAGTAAAAAAACTGAACGTCTGGCTTAGGAGGCTTAAGTATTTCTTGACTATTCATTTCAAAATCTATTAAAGTCGTCTCCGATCAACGTCAGCCCTGAATGCAATTCTAAATTCGTATTTCAGACAGACGTAGAAATTGACGAATGGCTGCAAGATAGGATTCGATTCAGTTTTTGTAACCAATTCCGATCAGTCAGTCGATTCGATTTCATACTCAGTATTGGCATATTCATCAAAAAATGTATATTTTTAAGATCTAGTACTAAAGACTATTCTATTTGTTATTCTACTAGCGACCCGCCCCGGCTTCGCACGGGTGCAAAACTGATACTAAATACACTACAGCAAATCAGTGAACATTGTATATAACAGCCATACTGTGACCATACTGACAATAATTGAACCCGTGCGAAGCCAGGGCGGGTCGCTAGTTATATATATAAACCTTCCTCATGAATCACTCTATCTATTAAAAAAACGCATCAAAATCCGTTGCGTAGTTTTAAAGATTCAAGCATATATAGGGACAAACATAAAAAAGCGTTATTGTTTTATACTATGTAAGGATAAGGATAAGGATTACAAGCGGCGAGTAAAATTTGTTTATGTTGTTTAATTTGATTTTAAAGCAAAGTCTTACACTTACAACTTGTTAATTTCTAAGAACAAATATGAAATTACGTAAAATTGTATAATGTAGGAAAATAAACATGATTAATATTCAATCATTTATAAGATTTAGTACTTACAAACTTAATACAAAATAAGTAAAATATCAAAATAACCTTTGATTATTGACCTTGTCGAATACTTCTAGAAAACATATAGCATTTATATCGAATTTAACATGTTTAAGATTAAAGCAATATCGAAGATTATAAAACGATAGACTTGAATCAAGAGCTAACATCTTCAAGTTACGAACTATTCCTTTAATATCTGTTCAAACCGATCTTGAAGTAATGTTATTAGTTTGTGTAACTCTTGAACAACTTATAAGGGTTGTATCTGTTAAAAAGAAATAAACTCTGCTTTTATTTTGTTATCTTTCTTAACTTTAACACAAGTTTATGAGTTACGATCTGTTTTTATCGTAATCTTCATCATCCTAGGATTCATCATCAGCCTTTTTCTGTCCACTGCTGATATTTGAATGCGAAGTTTTATTAGTCTATTTTTATTAATTTTTAAGCTTATCAACATAGTTACATAGATTGTTTTCTAAGGTTATTGAAGTAAAAGTTAAAATTTCTCTTTTAAAACTCAATAATTTCCACCACCTTGTCGCGCTTTCGTTACATGAGTGAGAGAAAATATAAAGATGGAAAGAGACACGCATATATTTGTCGTCCTTGCTTTCAATATTGATACAATACTCTTTGTAAATTATCACATTTTTGATTTTATTTATTTAACACCATTTAGATTTATATGATACAATTCTGAAATTCAAGTAAAAAATGATCGAATTTCAATGAAAGATCGAACGAGAGATCGTATATTCAAATTTCAACTTAATTCTAAAGAGTTTAGGTTAAAATTTGATTCACGACGGACGTGCAAATAGCTTTAAGAAATAAAATGGATATCACTTTCCTTCGCAGATACGATCATCAATCCAAAATGTACAGTAACGTTTTGTATTAGAGTTGATTTTGGGATAGCAAATGAGTTATGGATGGTTGGATCCTATAATCTTTGAGTCAGCATCTTAAGGGCCCGCAAACTTCTCAAAGAGCCATCTGTGTGGCTTAGAACTAAATGAAACACAACTTTCTCATTCAAAAAGGCGTTTGGTAAGCCTGAAAATGGCCGCCAGTGATGCCTTAAATCTGCTCCGTTCTCGAAGTAAGCAGTAAAACATTTATACATATAAAATCCATAGTTACATACATTTAAAATTGACTTATACGTATATTGTTTCATTTCTTAACATTTATATCAATGAAACTTATAAGCCTGGTTTACCCAAAATATCTTTCGACTGGCAATATCGCTGATGGAATCGACCTAAATATATGAAACTTACAATGACATTCGATAAGTCATTTGTCACGTGTGAGATATCGAACGTCATATTCAGTTCCATACATTTTTGTTGTTCGCTATCTTATCGCTTTGTAGCGCATATACTTTGGATTGTTAATCCAGGGTACATATTTATGTGAGTAAAATTGAGCTTTTGTTCGGAATCTGCAAAAGTATAGGTACTAGACTACTAGTATATCTAGACGTGTCACTATAATTATATTTCATGCTAGCTGTTGCTCGCGTCGTCCGCATGGAATTAAATAATATAGCCAATGTTATTCGGAAATAATGTAGCTTATTAATGGTGAAAGAATTTTTAAATTCGGCCCAGTAGTTCTTGAGTTATTTCAATACATACAAAAATACAAAGTTTCTCTCTTTATAATATTAGTAAAGAAGTATAGATTTAAACGGATATTTGTAGATTTAGAAAGTGAAAACGTTTTCAATTTAGAAAACGGATGGTGTTTCTTCCAAATCAGCGGTTGGCAACTGACGCCGTGTCCGGCCCGGTGCTTCCGTCCCGCCGCCCCGCGCCTCCCTGTCCGGGACCATGTCCGGATATAAAAACTTTACCTTTACATTGTCTAAACTTACTTTTAATTATAAAAAAGCATTGAATACTAATCTGTGAAAGAGAAACAGAGGGAAAAGAATATCTAATGCACTTCTATACTTAATATTGTAAAAAGACAAACTTTGTATTTTTGTATGTATTGAAATAACTCAAGAACTACTGGGCCGATTTCAAAAAGTCTTTCACCATTAGAAAGCTACGCTATCCCCAGTAACATAGGCTATATTTTTAATTCCGCGCGGACGAAGTCGCGAACAACAGCTTGTTATTTATAAATAAGATAATAGCCATAATGACCTACAAATACAAAGAAAGTTTCTCCTCGATATTCTTATATTTACACTATTTTTAATTTGAAATATATGACAATTATAAACATAGCCAATATTTATTTAAGTACCCGTAGGTAGGTGAAAACGACAAAATAGAATACAAAAATCATTGCAGTTCGTAGATATTGAATGTTTGATGGAAACCATCTCTGCGACACGAAGAGCAAGTCCTTTAATACAGCCTAATGGAAAAGGAAAATACAGGGTGATGGAAAACAAATGCCTCCAGTCGACTCGTATCTATCTTTGTTGGGGGCATTCAAAAAGCGTTTTTATACGCTTATGGACTCGCTCGCATATTCGGCAAATAGCAATAAATATTTTCAGTTATCGTTACGTGGTTTAGTCACATCTATCTATAATATCTCATTAACATCGTGATGTAACCTACACATATCGGCGAAGTAATTCATAGATATGTGTATTCACGCAAAATACGCGCTAGTCGTGGAGTTGCGGAAAAAAGGAGCCCATCATGGGTCGAACTTTACCTTTAATATCTCATTAACTAACTTTTCCATGTAAATTTAAATGACCAGACGATTGCTTTTAAAAACTTTAGTTTAATTTTGAATTGAAAAGTTAAAATATCTCTGTAGACTTAAGTTTTAAGTTTTTGTACTTCTTAAATTAATTTGTAGTAACAATTATTATTTTTATTCATTAAACATTGAACTTACCTAGGTTACCTGAAGAACGTTAAGAGAAATTTGAAGAAATAATAAATGTAAAACGTAGTGGCCCAACATTGAAGTACAATATTATACCCTCGCTTCTTGTAGCGATCTGCGGATGAAATATCTGTTTGTGGTTGAAGCTCGTAGCTCTTTCGTTATCTCGTCCTTGTTACACTAGTATTGTTGAAGTAGGATGAAGGATACAGTTCGCAAGTTTGTGTAGAAGTAGTTATTAAATAGTAGACCTATTTAAGGCCACGTCCGTACTACATGATGGAGTAACTGTTAAGAATATTAATTGAATAATTTCCATTGTGTTAAGTGTCCAGATATAACTATAGTTTAGTCTTCACAAGGGCTTTGTTCTTTTAAAGCAGGTTAAATCCATCCTATAGATTATTACCTGAATTCAAGCAATCTACACTAAAGTACGAAAAAGCCTGCATTCACACGGACGGTTTTTAATCGCGTTAGCGCTTTTTTAATCGCCTTCGTTCATAAGATCTATAAAATTACTTGTTTCGTGCGTAGAATCACCGCCGTGTGAACAGATATGGAAATGGGTTTGGTCTATCTCAACGCTTTTTAGCGCGCGTTGAAAAAACGCTCGTATGAATGGGAGTAACTCTCATATTGATACACTAAGCGTCCAATCTAACAAGTTAAGCCTTGTATCTCAAAGAGGGCAGGGTACGAGACGCGTCACTGCCAGACGTGTCAGATTTGCGACTCGCTCACACGTCCACGATAACGTTCAACATAACATAACATACTATGGTCCAACATATTGTCACATGAACAAAGTATGTTGGAATGAAAGTGGATTAATGAATTTAAAGTTACAAAGCTAAGTTAAAAACTGTTATTCGTTTTTTATGGAGTTAGAATTAGCTTAATATTAAATGTCCATCTGTCAACAGACATCTTCCACAGAAGGAAACTTTGCCTCCCTCTTATAATATAAAAAAATGCCAGGTACATTATACAGCGTGCAGACAGTTAACAGTCTGTTTACCTACCTGTAATGCATTAGCTATGGTCTAGTTGTCTTTGGGTGTCTCAAGAATCATCATCATCATCATCAGCTCACTATACGTCCCCACTGAGGGGCACGGAGCCTACCCCCTAAGGGGTGCCTAGGCCATAGTCAACCACGCTGGCCAAGTGCGGGGTGGTCGACTTCACACATATATTTGAATTTCTTCGCCGATATGTGCAGGTTGCATCACGATGTTTTCCTTCACCGTAAGAGCGTCGGGTAAATATGTACATATGAAATTCGAAAAGCGAAAAACACATTGGTACATGGCGGGATTCGAACTCGGGACCTGCAGTTCACAAGTCAAGAGCTAAACCACTGAGCCACCGACGCTCTCAAGAAGTCTCAAGAATCACGCCATGTTAAAAGTCGTGACAGACGTTATGCCAACACCCAGAGATAACCAGACTATAGCCAATACACCAAACTACCCCTGTCATAGACATTCTAGGATGTTCCAGCATGATCAATAATTTAATGTGAAAACAAAATGATCGAAGGACTAGGGGAATAATATTTAAGTTAGAAAGCGGCAACGACAGCATTAAGTTGGTTATTACGCGAATTTCCATACTTTGCTCGACTTCTCAAGATAAACAATAATATTTATGCCGGCGAATGTTAGCAATTTCCGTTTCGCGGTTCATGCTTCATTTTCCATCGCGCTTTTGTACACATGCGCCCATGTTTTGTGTACGATGTATACAACATTTTTTATTTTTAAATTGTGTCATTACAATAACAAAAAACACTAACTGAAACAGAAGTAAGAATTAGGAATTAATATTCCAAAAAAATCGGTTGAAACGAAGTAAAATAGCAGAAGTCTTAATATAGTTTAAACAAATTATAGCTACAAAATTCTAATACAAACAAACGTGAAGAAAAAATATTTGTATCATAACCAAAACCACTTTAACGAAATATTATTTCAACTAAAAAAATATTCGAATGAAAAAACAGTTCAGATAAAATATGAAATCGTGTTATAAGTAATGAAATGGGTCAAACGCTATTAATAACAGTATATAGAATTGCTAAGTACCTTTGAACCTCAAAATCAATCACTTCTGGGCCATCATAAATATTGTTCCGAACTCATAATTCTCTCTGTCAGAAAATTTCCGCGGGCGAAACTAATTTTCACAAGCATTATGCTGGTTATACAAGTTGGGTTTTGCAGGATGGTTTTAACCTGTTTTTTCACGTCAGGAAATGTGTTTGTGCACCTCTACGCCGGGCGTGCAATAGCGAAGGGAGTGTAGGACTCATTGGCCTCAGAAGGTGACCAGAATACCAACTAAAACCTGACTGCCCTCAAACTTATTACGGCAGGGTCACGGGCACTGTTGCTCGACCGCATGGTTTTAACCTTGGATAACCTACAGCGACCACGGATTTCTACAAAACTACAGGTTTTTTTAGCATGCTATAGTTCGTAATTTAATTATTGTTATTAAAATTAAAACGAAGCAAAACCTAACGTGTGTTGCCTGCATTACTTGCGCAATCACGAACACACTGCTACAAATTTCGACAACAAAAAGGTTCCCATAACTTTCTTGTTTGAAACACTTTATTTTCTTCATTTACTTCTCCTTAGAAAAAGTAGTAAACTTATGTAACTCTTTCATAAAAACTTAAAGAACTTTGACAAGTTTTATTTTTAAAAGTTAAAATAACTTCTTAACAACCTAATTCTTAAAGTCTTACTTCTTACTTATATTGTAAATGGGAAAGCTACGACGGATGAATGTTTGAAAGTGTCTCCGAAACGATCAACCAATATTGGCGTTTGATGTACAACACAGTCTAAAAGAATTTAGGGCCCCCGCACACTTGCAACTTTTTATCACCCGATTAAAAGTAGCCCGACAAAAAGTTTCTAGTGTGCGGTGGCTCTTATGCAACCCTTTAAATTTTTTTTAATTCCCAGTCGTGGGCAACCGTAAGATATAAAGTATATACTTTTAATATAAACATATCGCAATATTTTTATTAAAATTAAGTATAACATAAAATTAATATTTATTATTATAACATTAAACATTAAACTCGAGAGAGATTACGCCAATGTGTTAGCCGATGATAACGAAGTATTATAATTTATATAGAAATTTAACATATTTGAATACGTTTAGATAAGTCAGACTATAGCCAACTACACTACCAAATGCTCCTTAGTTGTAAAAATATGAATTTATTTAATACTAGCTGTTGTTCGCGACTTAAAATAAAAAATATAGCCTATGTTATTCGGGGATAGTGTAGCTTTTTAACGGTGAAAGAATTTTTGAAATCGGCGCAGTAGTTCTTGAGTTATTTCAATATATACAAAAATACAAAGTTTCTCTTTTTATAATATTAGTATAGATATCGATACAGATTATTTTTAATCGAGTAACTTATTTATTTTTGGTGAATAAAATGATTCTATAACCTTATTTCAATTAAAACATTTTTGTTTGATCTATCTGCTTCCTGTAAAAACTATCGCTAAATTGTACAGTTTTCCATATTTGTGCCGAATAGGTACTCAAAGGAATCTTTTGCAATTATAAACCCAGAGCAACATAGGCTATATTTGATATTTTTAACCGACTTCCAACAGAAGGAGGTTATCAAGTCAATGAGTTTTTTTTTTTTTTATGTATGTTC
>QDHC01004451.1:45825-60129 GCA_013186455.1 Papilio dardanus tibullus | reverse complement strand
CCGAACATACATAAAAAAAAAAAAAACTCATTGACTTGATAACCTCCTTCTGTTGGAAGTCGGTTAAAAAGATATAGCTCACAAATAATAGTATTTTATTAATATTAAAGGTCTGAATGGTTTGCATAAGAGGTGTATAAAATTAATTTATTCTATACTACGTTATTTTGTACTTTTTAGTTTTTTATGCTTTTTTTTAAAATAAATTTACCCGAGTAACGCCAGTAGAGTTCGCTAGTTCATTACAAAAATCATAATCAAAGTTATAATGAATATTTACTTAATATTACAAATCCCGCGTAAAATTAAATTAATATTATTATCATTTGAACATCTCATTATCCTTTTGAATCTGTTATCTGGCTTCCATTGTTCCCGAGATGTAGGCTTAAGTAAACTCTATTTAAATTAGGTTCCAGATAAAATTGAGATTCGTTGGAAAAGGTTAATCTCGTGTATTTTTTTATTAAATAAAAAACATAACCTATTTCATACACAATCGGCAGAATTTTTAAACGCTACTCAAATATTTATGAGCGACTTACATTTTAAGTCCATCCTTAAACTCTAAATTGTATGACGATGTCGTTTAACTTTGACACCACTTAGATTTTAAGCGACCGTTAAATGTGAGCGGCGTTAGACTAATAAAACAAAACTAGGAATTGTCTAAATTATAGATTTATAGAATCCCACGTAGGATTTCACTGCCGAAACTCATACACTTTTTATTATTTCGTATTTCCCGGGAAATAAAGGGAGTTTAGTATAGGATTTCTTTAGTCGAAGTAATTACGAAAGGTGTAATGAGCCGTGACTTCAAATTACCCAAAAACAGTATGGCGACTGGCTATTGCAAGTAATTGCTTAGAACCCTCGAGTTTGTGCTTTGTTTTAGCAAAGTTTGCTATAAATATTCAAAAGATGGCGTTGATTTGATTATTTAATATATTAAGGGAACTAATCTCAGTTATTATTCTTTTAGTGTCTTTACTAAAATAAAAATAAATTACGTAAGGTGTTTATGCTTCTATTTTTATATTTTACGATATATTTTAGTATGTATTTTTGCAAGAGAAGATATAAGTGTCAGCTATCGTAACTTTTTATATATTTTGCTTTCATTTATTTTATGTTATTAATTTTAGAACAAGTTGAAAGTTCAAGAATAAAAATGTCGTGAGAAATAAACTACTATATTAGACTAGCTGTTGCTCGCGACTTCGTCCGCACAGAATTAAGACATACAGCCTATAACATAGGGGATGTAGGATTCAGGGATATTTAAAATCGCCCAATTAGTTTTTAATTTATTTCAGTAAATACAAAAATACAAATCTTTGCCCTTTGTACATTATAGTCAACCCTTAGGGGGTAGGCTATTGCGAGCTGGTGATGGTGATGATGATGAATACATTTTTATAATTAATTATATCTAATATGCTTAAATTACATGCAAATTCATCCAAAAGAAACTTCGACAGCTGAAACAATTCAAGTCTGATTTATTAAAAATAATTCAGAATTGAAATTGAAAATTATCTTATTTTATCAAGAGATATAATTGTAATAGATGAGCTGAGGGAATTAAGGGTACACTCATTATGTCTGACAAATCATAATAAACGATTTTCATTTTCATGTTCTGAAGGATTTAAAATAAATGAGTTTAAATTATTCAAAAGACCTTATACTTTTTATATCAAAAGGACTGGACGAAATTATGATTATCATTTTGTAAGCGAATTAAAAAAATATCTAGAAGAGACACTATTACTTTTTACTAATATTATACAACAGATGGATTTTTGAAGATATCTCCGAAGCGGCTTAATCGATCTCAATGTTTTCCAAAGATTTAAAACTTAAATTAAATTATTGTAAAAACTTTCGTGGCTCATTATTAAACACTAGTTGTATGTGCTCGTTTTCCCGCAACTCCACGACTAGCGCGTATTTTGAGTATACACTATTATTAGATGACAAAACAGTAAAGGTGGCAGAATGCTATGCCTTTGCCTAAATTTATATGACGAGACCATGAACGTCAGTGATTGGTGGAGATATACGGTTGGAATTTAAACACCGACGCATTATATTCTCTTGGATTTTAGAGAAGGAGTTACTCTGCAGTCGCGAGTGGTAAACATTTGGGAGACACTTTGTCTTCTTTTACTATTTAAACACAGGTTAATTATTATGTTTTTTTAGTTCCGCGAAGACGATGTCACAGGCGACAGTTAGTATTGTTTAAATTATAAAAAACATTTTAGTTTAATCAACGCATAACAGACGAGTTATCGCTTTCCACAGTTCAAGTTAAAATTTAAAAGTGCCAAATCCTTTTTATTCTCAAGCTCGTTCCCCAAAGACGTTGAACGATGATTCTCTGAAGAAACTCATAAGAAAAATGACGTCGCAGCTCATATTCTTATGGTAATGCTTTGTCGAGAGCATCGGTGTCTGCATAATGTCGCAGGCTAGTTCAGTAATTTGTTTTTATTGAGTGCAATTTATCTATATTTACTATGAAAATCATCCAAAATAGATCTTAATATATTCCCATAATTTCTTTATAAGAAAAAGATAGGAAGGGAATGGACTAAAGTTAGGCCTTCGCAACACACTCAGTAGACGAAACACAGAATTGCTTCCATTTGACGTCTGTCTTCTGTGTGGTCGTGGTATGTCACCGGGCGAGCCGGACAATTCGTGCGAAGATGTTAATGCGGGCTCTACCACTGTTAAGACTATCACTACTACTAGTTACTAAATTTGAAGTAAAGATGAAACTGTTTCCTTATCATAAATCTATTTAAAATTCAGTACACGTAAGCAAATATATCATGAAAACATTTTCAATCAGTCGTAGAGACCGCAACGTAAGTAACGGCTACCGTACCTCGCATCATTAATCTTGGGAACACGGGTAAGTGCGTTCGGAATCTGTCAGACCCTATTAAACTTGCTACGGCCCTCGCTTATAAAAAGTGTGAACTAACGACGACTTGCGAAAACGTAAGGTGAAATGAGGCTGAAAGCTATTAATTAATTAGTCAATGTGACTCGACTCGAAAGTCCAAAGAAACTCACTACATACAAGTCATTTTTATTAATAAAATATGATAATTCTTCTTAAATAAAAAGTAATAAAATAGACGGATATAAAGATAGAAGAAGGCTAAGGAAGTATGGATGGATTGTGTGAAAGATATGCTGAAAAAAGGGTAAATTCAGAAAGACCTGATAGGGAAGTATGGAGGAGTATTACATACGGTGCCGACCCTCCATAGGGACAAGGTTAGGACGATGATGGTCATTTTTCTTATAAATGCGCCTTATTCAAGATCATTGTGAAAAAAGTAAGCATAATAAAAAACGTAAGTATCCAGAACTTTAATCTATACTAATATTATAAAGAGCGAAACTTTGTATTTTGGTATTTTTGAGTTTTTTTACTGTGCCGATTTCAAAAATACTTTCACCATTAGAAAGCTACACTATCCCCAAGTAAAATAGGCTATATTATTTAATTCCACGCAGACGAAGTTGCGCACAACAGCTAGTAAATAATAAGCAAAATCATAAAATATCACATCACTTTTATTTTATAATGTTCACAGTTCACTTTTATTATTTTTTACATTTATTTCTTATATCTGCACGGCCGTTACCAGCACGTAATGTATTATTCAGTCTTTAAATCCGTTCAATGGCCACTAGAATATCATTTCAAATGAAATTCAAGCTGTAAATTTATATTCACGTACAAAAAACAGTTTTATAGTGTACAACGTTATTTAAATACAAAACCAACATATAATATGTCGTAATCAGAAGAAGAAATTAGTTTAAAAATTCAAATAGCATGTTCGATGAGTAATTGACATTAATCAATCAGAAATGAGCAAGGACGTTATAGTGGACTGCGCACTGCATACTAAGAAAACGGTCCGAGCAGTAACACAAAAACTGAAGCACGTTGTCCCTTTCTAGTGTTGTCAGCATCGTTTAGAATTTTCCCAATTTCCAAAATATTTTTTTACACTAAAATTACAGATCCTTTAACACATGTTTTCGTTATATGCGTCCTTCTATTATAGTCTGTTTAGATTTACGTATCATAATCAGTAAACAAATTTATGACCACGAAATGGATCACTTTTGAAATTAACAGGAAGTTTGTCGTAAAAAAGTATTTAATATCAAAGAAATAGTGTCCAATATTTGTTACAAAATCAAATATTCTTCCAATAATTGGGTCTGACAAAAAAAGTCGTATTAAGTGGTTTTAAAATTGCTTACAGAATTAGAGAAGTACATATTCTTATTGTTCGTATACATGTATATAATTTAAAAACACTGAAAACTATTTAAAAACACTATTACAAACTACCTAAATAATGATAAAATATTACCAAGTTTACGGGTACCAAATATGTTGTTGAACTGCCTTACTACAAAAGTCAACTGTCAATTATGATGGTTGATATGTCAGTTGCCAATTCAATGTCAGATATTTAATTGTTAAAATAAAACTAATTCCACTACATTTTCGCTGAGTATGGTGTTAAAGTGATCTGTTCGTGGATGTAGAAATTAATCCTTCCCTCAGTGTGGCTTTTCATTCCACAGGTAAGCGGCCTATTTAGTTTTTATTGTCGTCATATATTTTTTCATTTTCTGACTCGTATTAGTACTTCTAAATACTTTTTTTATATATTTTATGATATAATAGATAAATAGTGACTGTTCAATACAAAAGAGAAAAGAAAATAAGCTTGTAGTGGTTTGTTTTCAAGCCTAACAACTTTGTTATGATAAGCAAGTAGAGTGACCACTAGACTACGGTAAATGAAGAATTTTCGTACAAATTGTTTATCGAATGAATTTACCTATGCATATTTTTTGTTTTTAGCTTTACCAAGAATTAACAGATTTGTAAGACAAAAATGGCTCAATGTAGTGCCCTTGAAAAACTTGCAAGGTCATCAAAAGGTGTGCTTTAAGAACATTAGTACTACTGACTTTATTACAAGAAGAGCTTCGGTAAGGTTGAATCTAAATGAAATCGATTACAGAGACATTTGTAAATTTAAGATAATTATAAATATTATTTGAAATTAAAGACGATAATGTTTTCAAGTTCTAAAACTTTAACTACTCAGAGCATTTATAGTCTATCAACCTGTAATAAATTGTTTGTTGCGATTTGACTTTGTATTTTGTGACCATTCAATATTAAAAAGAATTCAACATAAATATGATGTTTAATTTCTTCCTCATCACAATAGGCCTATGAAAATTTCAAAGCTTTGATAGACACAAATAAACATTCCTATCATAGTAGAGGTTTTCATCTCTAAGCCAAGTACGAAATTTAAGGGTCATGGACTTCAGTGTTTTGTCAATGTCCACGATTTTATTAAAATTGTGGTTACACTATTAGAACGGGACAACGTGCTTCAGTTTTTGGTGTCCTGCTCGGACCGTTTTCTTAGTATGTAGCACGCATTCCTATGTAGTATGCAAATTCCTTGGAAATGAGAGATCGTGACGAAAGCATTGTTTATATGGTAAATGGGCCATGAGCCATGTATCTGAACTAATTATAATGTTATTGAAAACTGCAGAGTGTATTCCTTGATTCCGACATCACGCATGCCGCCAACGAGTGATAATAACCCATAGTAATTCTGATAACGTGCGACTTACGTCGTTATTTTCTTAAAATGCCGGTAACGCATTAGCAGTTCCTCTAGTGTTGCTAATGTCCATGGGCTTCGTTGACCACCTCGGTGTTCACGCTGTTCTTTTGCCCCCGTATCTTATAAAAAAACAAATGAAAGTGTGTGATTACGAAAACACTTGAAAAGCAACATAATTCTTGAATTTCTATTGTATTACATACTACTGTACCTTAAAATATGTCAATGCCATAATAAAATGTAATAAATCTTAACAAAATACGTATTATTTCAACACACAGAATCGTGGAAAACCACCATAAACTTTGCCACTAAATTTTACACTCGTATGAGATAAAAAGCATAAATATAGTGTTAGTGGACGAGCTTATAATATCTAAACACAACAGCCGCCGCGCACCGCTAATACTTCAGCGCAAAGGATACGACCGCAGCACGGCTGGTGCAACTCAAAAGAAATAGCGTTTTTGTAAAAATACAAAAATATATTATTACCGAGAAATTTGTATTGCGACATAGTATTGTCTCTCATTTTTTCCAATCTAATATGCGGTATGAAAATCTCTGTTTGCCATGGATATACTAACATGGAAACTACGATCCGGTCAGGTGACGGAGGAACCTTGGGGGTTTAGTTGGTAGTCCGCCCTGAGTCTATAGGACCGGAGCCCCACACTAAGCCGTCTCTGCAGTCCTCGCAGCAAGGACGGTGAAGTAAATAAAACCATACCCAGCGTCAACAAAAAAATACAAACTCTGTAAAAATATGCATGGTCGTGTTGACACGAACAGTCTATTTCCTTTAAACTTTCGCGATTTTTACTAACATATTGTTCGTAAGAAACGGTAGTAGCAGAAATATTGGGAGCTCAATCAGCTAAATCGTGGTAAGAATCCCGTTTCTTACGAACAATATGTTAAGTCTTTTTACTGTGCGCATTGCAATATTACACAGCATAATCCTTGTCACTTGCACCACACAATAAAACCACAAGAGTATTTACTATCAGCGCGTCGCAGGCTGCCGGTCAATTTGTTGTATCGTTCATATTATAGCATCTATTCACTCGCATCCAATGGATTTCCATTTCGTAATGAAGTCTGATTCATTGGAAGGAAATTGAAAGCGCGGTTGTGACCGCGATATCGTTACTCCACTTGCGGCATCTAGTTAGCGGTTCAATGCCTTATTACTTCGTCCTACATTCTATTTTTAGGCAAAATATGTACAGCTTTTTGTTACCTCTATTTGCATTAGTAAATCCATGGAAAATACCCCAACAAATAATGTGACGGACATGAAATACATACCCGTATTAATCCTTTGCGAAGCACAAACATCGTACAAAGAAAATAAATAGTTAAAATACAAAACAACGAAAGAAGAACAATTGCATCAAAAACAATCTTTCGAATCGTTCCAAATGATTTTGCTTTGGCAACAATAAATCTGGGATTAATTAAATCGGCCGACATCTTGGGATGACGAATCGATGTACGTTCCCCGAGACCGGAGCACGTTTCGGACAATTAGGCAGTTTCCACGGACTTGCCGTTACGACATTTGTCAGGCACAAGTCCATGATTTAATTTGTAAACTTTGGAATGCGCGCTTGTCGGACGCTGAGCAATGGGTAACCGATGACTGTCTGATTGTTATGGAAGTTTACTGTTTCAAATGTTCCTTTAGTCTTGAATTTACATTTATATATTGACATGTAACTAAATAATTGCATTAAATTGATGTTTTATTACATCTACGCATTATTAAGGGAAAAGTATAACGATGTTTTGCCCTCGAGGAATGAAAAGACCAGACGAGTTTGTGTTTTCATTTGGCCAATATTTTTATTATGGCAATATTGTTTAAGAAAACAAAATATAAAATGAAATTAAATTTTCGGTTTCCTCTCTACTGTTTAATTAACTTATTTGGTTTAAAAAAGTATTTACGCTTCAAACAATAACGTAATAGACAAAGGGCGCGGCCATGTTGGATATTTGGCGCGCAACGGCCAGCAATAATAACGAACTAATGAATATGCGAGGACAGCGCGGGCACAGATAACCTATTGTCCTAACTGAGCATTGACTTTGAAGAGACAGGACATGTTCAGCGCGCAATTA
This sequence comes from Papilio dardanus tibullus, assembly GCA_013186455.1. NCBI lineage: Eukaryota > Metazoa > Arthropoda > Insecta > Lepidoptera > Papilionidae > Papilio > Papilio dardanus. The sequence goes on along the minus strand of QDHC01004451.1, from coordinate 52,294 downwards.
AATAAAAATGAATAATGTTTTTTAATCACGCTTGCTTATTGCTATTTTTGTGTGTATTTTTGTGCAGTGTGCGTGGTTAAATAAGTTTAAATTTTACTTATGTGTCAGCATGATATACACGAGTGATTGTGATCTTTATTTCTCGCGAATAGTGCCAAAATTTATTTATTACAGCAGCACATTTCCTAGTCCGTTTATCTATATTCAAAGTAGTTAACCTATTGTCCTAACTGAGTGAACGCTTCAGGCTCGCACCGTATCGATCTCGGACGGTTACTGTTTCGCAGACCAGACACTCAATTTACATTTTCAATGTAAAACACACATACTAGTAACTAGCAGGATTGGTACAAATTAGCAGCGTTATTTCTTGCATTCATGAAACGCGAGGCAGTTTAAAAGAATTATAACTATTATACTAAAGTGTATTATAACTATCATACATTTACGATTCTAAATTGTCCATGACTAAGTCAGTGTCTAATTAAAAAGAAATCAGTTGCCTCTGTGTTCTTCCAGACAAAATTCTATATCTATGGTTTTGTCGAAATCCAAAGTTCTGGAAAAATCTTCTGACTAATCCAACTAACCTTTCGCATTAATAAAATTAATACGATTACTATGATAATATAGTATTAGGCTATTGGATTAGTAATAATTAAAGCCCTCTGTGAACAAAGCGATCGGTGTCAGTTACTGTAATCCAAGTTCAAAGCTAAAAACGGACCCCTTAATTCTATATTGGTGAAAAAAAAAACCTTTTTTCTCCAAAATGACGCGGCATTTTATCCCTCGTAATAACACAAAGCTCTCAAAGGTATCGCATATCAAATTTACCTTTGTATATTTTGTTGCGAGAAAAAAGTGTTACAGTATTGCCAGAAAGGTATTGGTAATTGATGTCTTTCGATCTATATAGCGGGTTGTATCGAATTTATACAATCGCATTATGTAACTCTTACGACAAAGTGTGTCTAAAATATATATTTATATATTTTTCTAGTACTTGTTGCAGTAAAATCGTGGTGTTTGTTCTTTCGAATAGAATTAAATCAGTCGTCAGTAACCGTACAAAGTACCTATCTAAGGTACTATAGGTCTACAAGGATATTATGGCACTCGGAAAATATATAAACTAACAATGTCATCTTGACAGCGTCACATTTTAACCAATCAGGGAAAGGCAGCTGAGGGATTTTGAAAGAAGTTAGGTTATTTTTACCTAATGTTATCCCTAAAACATTGTAGGCACCCCTGTCAATGTCAAAAAAGTGCCAAAATACCCTTGTAGGACTATTGTAAACAATCTCGCATATTGGCCCATTTTTTATATTTTTTATCTTTTTTTTTAATATAATCCAGCTATCTGATAAAAGAGTATCAAAATAAACATTATTAACCCTCTACTGGGATTCACTCATTTCACTTTCATAAGGCATAAAATGTCGTACGCTTTAAGAACTTTTACCAGGGCGACATAAATTGCTTGGGGTCCGCTTGACGTTGTGTAATTAAATACACACATTTGCATTGTACCGTATTCCAGTAACATAATTATAAAGTTAGCTCGCCTCGCCTCGCTGAGTCGAAGGAAACATTTCCGTATAAATTTAAAAAAGCCGTTTAATTCTTTAGGCCATGTCCTGGTTAAACATGATAGCATGATGATTAATTATAAGGTAACACCGGACACGTTTAGATTTTTTATAAAAGAAACGGGGCAAACAAGCAGCGGGAACACCGAGGTGATCAACAACGCCCAATTACAATCTGCAATACCAGAGGAACCACAGATGCGTTGCCGGCCTTTGAGGAGGTGAGGCCCCTATCCTTTTCCAATAAGGAATTGATAGGTAGAGGAAGTGGATTTTCCGGGGAAGGGGACGCATAGGGAGAGGAATTATCCTCTTTATAACTCTCCTCCAAAGACTAAGGGTAGGCAACGCATCTGCAATTTCAGATGCCTATGGGCAGCGGTCGCTTCGCTATTTCAGCGCGTCCAGCTTGCTCGTTTTGCTACTTTGTAATGTAAAAAAATATAAATAAAAGTTGATAAGTTTGACTTTGTAAAATCACGATAACATTCCAAATAAAGGAGAATGCGCATTCTGGTCTACCTAGTCAACAGCAACGAGCCATATGTCGTTGGAAAGGTCTTTGCTTATACTTTATTTTTGTGTATGACGGTAAATGTGTAGCTTATGGGGTTATCGAGTTATTGTCAAAAATAATAGCAAAGTGTTTAGTTTCAATTAGCTTCTACTTAGAGCAGACTTACATTTAGTGTCCTGAAGTTTGTCAATATTTGCAGGGAATAGAGTAGGAAGTTAGGTGGGGACAGTTTTTTAAAAAAAAATCTGTGGCAAACTAGTAAGCTGGTACGTGGATTCGCCGAAAGAGCGAAGCGACATCTGCTATTACAGATGCTTTTTCTACTGTCCTGACGAAGCAGGGGACTCACTGGAACATGATATTTCCCCTTCCTACGTGTCCCCTACTCTGCCAAATTCTCCTACCCTTTCCATCCTTTCCTTATGAGATAACAATGGGAAGGTAAAGTGGACTAACATTAAGCCTCCCGCACTCATTAGGCGATGGTTTCGCTACTTCGACGAGTGTAGGTCGCCGTTTAGTAATTTGGCATCGTATAAAATAAAAAAAAATGTCCCTACCCGAGTACCCTAGAGTAGGGACCCTATTACCTGTAAATACTGACAGACTTCAGTACAATAGATGTAAGTCTACTCTTAGTAGAAGCAAATTGAAAATGTACATTTTGCTATTATTTTTGACAATAACTCCAGAACCCCATAACCTACAATTTACATTCATTTAAAAAAATAAAGTATAAGCAAAGACCTTTCCAACGATATATGGCTCGTTGCTGTTGACTAGGTAGACCAAAGTCCTTAGGACTCTGCCCATTCTCCTTTGTAATCACAAAATCTGTTCTAGAATCTAGGTTGTCAAAGGCGTCTCTAAGGAAATTTCAAAATAAGCAAAATTGATCAAGGACAAAACAGTGAACAAATTCTTGAGCGAATCAAAGTTTCTCGGCTTGGAAGCATGTGTCTTCAAGTTGTAGTTAATTTATGCATATTGAATATGCCAGCCGCCTTGAGGCTTCTGTAATCCCTTGGAGGCGGTACACGGAGGCAAGTCACGTAGTTAAACAATTTATTTAACACGTTCACTGATGGTTCAGATCAAAAAGGCCTGATATATTCAATTAAAAGTAAAAGCACAACATTGAAAGTGTTAATCTTACTTAAGTATATCATAAAATCGTAAGTTACGAAGGACTTTTTTTAAAGTAGTAGTTTTTTTTCTCCTTAACAGCTTAACGGAATTCGATAAAATTTGATCAGACGTACATGCGCTACAAAGCGTTTCGATAGCGAACATCAAAAATGTATGAAACTGACAATGACGTTCGATATCTCACACGTGGTAAGCACATGACTTATCGAATGGGTCAATAGCGGCAATCGAAAGATACATTGGGTAACCCTAATAAAGAACACATAAGCACGATGTTTTTTTTTTCATTCCGCACTAAAAACCGCATTAAAAACCTCACCTTGTAAACTTTGGTTATTTTTTAATTTATTATTAGAAATTATGATAAAAAACATTGAATTAAATGAAAATATTTTATGCCAACTTCGTAAACATCGCGGAACCGCAAGGGGGCGTTGCTTAATGGTCTTGTTAACAATAAAGCATGGTGTCGGTAGCTGAGGACTACTAAATCTCTGAAAGCGATTATCCTTCTGTTATCGAGCGAAGTGTTTTCATTATGAATGTTGTTCGCCGTTAAAACGACAATACAATCTCTCACGCCCATTTTATTTGACTAATTACCGGTCAAAATATAATAAAAAAAAGTTAGAAGCCACTTAAAGTTAATTTATTTAACCTCATTTACCAACACGAAGTTAGTTTTAAGCTAATATGACGTCAGACTTAGGTCTCGTGTTATTTCCCTATAACTATTAAATAAGACGCAGTTTAGGGTAAGGCTGTGCAGTACTTGCTGCAAAGTGGAGTGGAAGCTTATTGTAAATGAATAAATGAATTATGAATTATGGCTTTCGAGTAACCCAAAGAACAGTTAAATTGTATTAGAAAATTCATGAAAGCATGAAAAGTACAAAGTACAAAGTAAAAACAAAGATATATTAAATGTTTTTATAATTTATTGTACAAGTTGAATTAATTTCGGGAAACCTAAAACATGTTAATGTACCGTAACATACAAGAGGGTAACACACCCAGTAATGGACTACGTTTAATAAATTCTAAAATTACAGCGAACGAACATATCTTCCCTTCAGGTAATTCAAGGAGACCTTTTTAAAAGTATAATTTAACACAAATTAAGCGCACACATTTACAATTCATGAGCGCGCTTAAACCTTTACGGAACACGGAATTTCCTTAATTTAGTGTATGGAATAAAAGGGAAAAAATGCATTAGCGGAGAGCTTTTTTACACAAAAGTCGTTCATTTACGAATGCATTAAATGGAAAACCCGCATTGCTTTAATAAAACTTAACAAGAAATAAGCATTTACATGTATTTTATGTACACGAGTTAAGTCGCCTGAACCATGCATATGCAGTCTCTGGGCACCTTTGCTATTTGGCGATATCAGGGGCGTTACCCAAAGCACTTTCGATTGGCTATATCGCTTATAGAATCGACAAAAATGTATGAAAGTGACTTTCGATAAGTCATGTGCTTGTCACGTCATTTTCGACGTTCGCTATAGAATCGCTTCGTAACGAATGTAATTTTGGTAATCACCCAGGTGTCTAATAACTCGTCTTTCTCCTGCCAATCAAGTATAACACAGCCTACGTTATTTTGCCTATTTTTAATATTAAAACTTTGCAATATGCACTTTGTTAGAAAGAACTTAACCCATTTAGTTTAACTTTGTTAAAGGAATGTAGACAAGGCAGGTAGCAAGGAGTATTCGTGTTGCTAAGGAAAAACTTGTACGAGGACCGCCCCTCTTGTGCTCTTTCTTTACGTTTCAGAAGCATGTTTATTTTTTTCCTCCTAAAAGCCATACTAGGTTAAATAATGCATTAGTAAACATGTTAACTTTATTATTAAGTCAGCTATAAAGATATTCAGAGGATGTTTGAGACATTTTTTGTTGGAATTATTTAAATTTACAATCTATACAAAAATTAATCTATGAATGTTCTATTGTTTATGATTAAATAAAAAAAAGGATTGTTTATGGTCTAGGATAAAAACGCCCGACCCCTTGAAAATTTGTTCATTATCGCTTCTGCCTTTGCTGTGAGCAGTACTAGGGATCCGACATATACCTCCATAGTGATTATTATAAAAAGGATATTATAGACAAGTTTATTTAAATCCTTAACTGGTTATTTTACTTTTTACCATAACTTCCTATAGGTTATGGACCCAGTTTACGTTTAACATATATACCAGAACTAAAGAGGACGTAAACGACTATTTGGAAAAACACCTGGCTTTTAGTCACACCTGTTTTTGTTACAAAAATAGTGACCACCTGCGAGGGGATGGTTCGATAGATGGTAGTGGGGATTTCGAAAACATTTCTTTTTTTTCAGTGTAGTGTTCTCGCCTCAGTCTGTCTTGTGCTTCAGAAGTGAACAGTTGAAATTTTCGAAGATGGATAATTTAAAATCAAAGCGGAATATTAAACCTTTAAACGGCGAGAAATATAGCGTTTGGAAGTTCCGAATTCGTGCTTTATTATCCGAGTTAGAGGTGATAAAAGCGATCGACGACGAGCCGATAATACGAGGTAGCGATTGGGAGAAGAGCAATCGGATTGCGAAGAGTGTTATAGTAGAATATCTGTCGGACTCCTTCCTTGGATTCGCCAAAGAAGACAGCTCTGCACGCGACATCTTTAAGAGGCTGGATGACTTATATGAGCGCATTGCCACCCAGTTGGCTTTACGTAAGAAATTGAGAAAAGGACATAAGAAACAAGATTGTTACTACTTCAAGAAAATGAACCAAAATCAACTACACCGGAAGTCAACAGAAAGAACTAGAACTGTTCAGGCGGTAGAAATAAATCGGTCAAGCAATGGCACTTCTGAAGAGTTCTCTGGTTTCGCCTTCATGACTGGAGAGCATGATTATCAAGATCAGGATACAGCCCACAAGATAACATTTCTATTGGACTCTGGCGCATCCGACCACATAATAAACAGAGAAGATTTATTTATTTCTCAAATTGGTTTGCCTACACCAATCAAAATTTCAGTTGCTAAGCATGGTGAATTTATTTCAGCCACCAAAAAGGGAACGATCCAGGTTACTACTGGCTTGGGCGTTCGAGGGACTCTGGAGAACGTGTTGTTCTGCCCCGAGGTACCCCACAACCTGCTGTCGGTGTCCAGGATGCAGCAAGCTGGATACACCGTGGTCTTCGGGCAACATGGTGCTGAC
>QDHC01004451.1:0-45669 GCA_013186455.1 Papilio dardanus tibullus | reverse complement strand
TCTTGCTCGAATATGTTACAATAGAAATATGAATCAATGGCCAGTAACTGTTTAATATATTAATTAAGAATATCTATTGTTAAGGTTAGATATATTCGTGTTCAATTACTGTTTCAAAAACATGGTATCAAATTAAAGAATATTTTCAAACATATATTTGTTCATTTCGAAGATATCTCATCTAGATCCATTATAAAATAAATTAATAACTGGCAGTGGAAAGCCAATTTTTCTATCCATTGTAGTCGCAGTGACAGGGGAGGGGACAAAGCCTGCGGGAACAAAGGAGACAATGCCTTGCAGATGGAAATGTTCCGGTTGTAGCGTTATTTCAACTACACTTTTCGGTAATCGTTTTCAAACTGGAAATGCAAATATACACTCAGTGGACTATTTCAAGTTACAACTATGTTAAGTAAAATTAAAATATTTTTGTAATATTTGCATAATAAGATGAAAATGATATTTTAAAATACTTTTCAAATGTAATACAGTTTACGAAAAATATCCTCATATTTACTTTTTACTTTTGCTGTTGTGCGCGACTTCGTCCGCGTGGAGTTAAATAATATATAGCCTATGATACTCGGGGATAATGTAGCTTTCTAATGGTGAAAGATTTTTTGAAATCGGCCCAGTAGTTCTTGAGTTATTTCAATACAAACAAAAATACAAAGTTCCTCTCTTTATAATATTAGTATAGATAAGGAATACATCGTGGTGCAACCTGCACATATCGGCGCAGAAATTCAAAGATATGTGTTAAGTCACGCAAAATACACGCTAGTCGTGGAGTTGCGGAAAATGGAGCCCATCATGGTTCGAACTACTACTACTATTTAGGGTATTAAATAATTTTATACTTACATATATTTTGTTTATATTTCTTAATACCTAAATCACTATCTAACATATTAATCAAAGAGCATAACTCTTATGTTCATAATTTAGTGATATTAGGTATCGCCAGAGATTATCGTCTCAGATAAATACAATCATAACTTTATGAACGCAAGAAATGTGCCAACTCCTCCAAGTAGAGATTTATTGCGAGAATAAGAACTCATATGTTGATGATTTATTTGCCATAAAAAGTTTTGTATATTAAAATAGATATTATAACGCCTTTCATAATATTCTTTTGAAGTTATTACTTTCGTATCACTTGCCAAGATATTTAATAATGTTAATCTTTTGTTGATTAACTTAGATAAAAAAGGGAAGCTAATAATATCCTTACACTTTCTGAGTATACATACGCCAAATCTTGCTACGGAGATTTTAAATAATAGTAATTTTCTCAACTTTAATAACTCCTAAGACCTCTTAATCCGAAAAAAGTACTGCGACAAACGAGGACCAATAAGTCATCGATTATACCATACTCGAGGACCTAAACTCGATAAATATGATAGACAAGGGGTCTCATCGGACCAAATTATGTATCATAAAAAGTATCAGGAACAAGGATGTTCTGTATTTTGGACTATGTATGAATGTACCAGTACCAAACGTAGAAAATACAACAGTACTAATGCTGATTCTCGTTTCGGAACAAAGCGGTTTATGTACCTATTTAATAATTTCGTTGTAAATCTGTGCAGTTTTTATCGACTTCATATGTAACAATACTAACACGACTTCATAACTTTAAAGTTACCAATTTTAAAAATATAAAACTTCTGTTGGTCTAAAAGTATGAACTTTGACAGTCGTGGGAACTGTCAAAACATTACAAAACAAGCCACAAATCACAAGTATATAACAAAAACAAGGAACAAAGTTCTAGAAGCGTCCGTTTTATGTTTGATTTGGTACAAGCTTTAAGCTCTCGCAACCAGCTTGCTAGGAATGTAGGAAAGTTGAGCTTTCGGATTATTGAAAGCTCGCATCTATACTGCAATGGTCTTTTATAATGTCGTATATTTTGTAAATTTTATTATGTAATTTACAAGTAATTTATCCATGTATAAATAATAATAATGACATATACTTTTTATGTATGTTTTTTTTTATTAATTGCCGAACTCTGAATCGAATCTTAAACTGATAGCCGCTTAAAGTTTAAAAACGTCTTAAATGATAACGCCACTCCAAATCAAGGACATTTCACGTTAGTTCGAAAACGTCGGGCGTTGATGGTTGGGCGTAATGAACCACTTTTGTAATTGGATTAATAATCTGTTTTAAAGTAATCATGACTAGATTAATCAAGATTACTTTCAATCATTTTTACATTTGTAATCGTTAGTTTCGATTATAGTAGGTAGTAATCTTAACTTAATGATTATTTTTTAAACGTATTTCAAATAAATAAATAATCACAAATTAATAATCAGTGATCACAGATGTGATTATTTTCTTGATTAATTGCCGTAATCTGTAATCATGATTGACGATTTCACAAAGTAATCGTAACCCTTAATCATCAATCCTGATTACATTTTGTCCATATCTGGCGCTGTCTTCGATTACGGCGCATAATTCGATATTACGAGTAGATTCGTTTTAATATTCGACCGTAAAGCTTTGTTCGGACTATAACTATGTCGTTATACAACGCCCATCCCTATTTTGGTTACTTGCTACTTGCTACTCTACTAAAATACTAAGACAGTGCGAACTAGGCTTAAGGGAGGACCATACTTATACTTTTGTGATCTCTTGTCTGTTGTTACAAAAACAATTGTTTTAAACAATTACTTTGCTAAAACGAGGCCGAGTTAAAATGTTTTAGTTGTATTTACTTCATATTAATTCCATTTTTATGTTGAAATTACCTCATTTTCTAACAAAACAATCCCTTTCACTATTATATCGTGTAAGCGTTAAATGCATGCTCCATTTTTATGCCGTACAGGTTGCGTTTAGAAAAAAAAACATATTTAAAAAGAATATGTATTGTAACTGTTAGAGAATTAAAACAGGCTTACTTAGGGGTAATTAAAGTAACTATTTAAAAAAAACTATACAATTTTTTTTGGAAAATAATATTAATCAAATTAATACGTAATTATTTAACTATTACTTAGTGGCTCAATTAATAGCAATCTATTGGTTAAACGATACATTTAGCTAATACAAAGTAAATCCAAGCTAAGGCATTTGCGTGAAAATTATAATTATAGAGAAATTGATGGGTTTCCTGGTAGATTATACATAGCACATATAATATGTGTTAAAATGGATAATTAACCTTTGAAGTATTTTCGTTAGTTTTTGCACTTTTCACGTCTTGATAGAAAGGAAGGAGGAAATAGAAGAAGGAAGGGGATACGCGGCCGCGTTCCAGAGAGAAAGAAAGATGGCGGATTAGTGAGGGGCACTATCACGCCGATATGTCACTAGTCGAAACTAGTGATGCGCCGCAACAATATGTATGCAGCACGAATAATTAACTATGCCATTTATGATTTTTACAAACGTATACTTTAAAGGCCAAAATAGAGGTGTCACATTTCGTATTTAGAAATATTTTTCAGAGAGCAAATACAAGTCCCTGAGACTTGCAAACGGGTTTCTATTGCTAAGGTTGAAGCTCCACGCGCAATACAACGTCAGTCGATGACGTAACCTGTGTACTAACATCTATTTTATTGTATTAAACTAGTCGGCTAATGACTAAAATAGATTTGCGAAGAATCCTGCTCGAAGGACCATAGTTTTCAAAGTTTATTCGTAACAAGGCAATAATGATACTTCGAACCGTAAAGTATATTTGTTAATATTCTCTTACTTAGAAAATTTGCTTACAAATAGGCCCATTTATATTTTGATAATAACTCAGAGCACTGCCTAACGCAAACCATTATTTTTAACTTAACCGCCATTACGGTTGCCGCGTTTTGTTTTTTTTCCTTCTACGTAACGATCCATATTCCGCCCTACGCATTTTTGTTTTGGATTACCTCGCCCACGCGTAATTTGTTATTTTTCGTCAAAATGAGTAATTTATGTTTGTTACTACGTTTATCATTTGTTACGGCAATATATTTTATTACAACATGCAAATGGCAACATTTAAGTACAAAAACAAAATACTACTTACTAACACATACCCAGTAAAGCCTTGTTCGCACCTGGATAGTATGTTAATCGAGTAGCAAGTAGCATTTATCCGAACAAAAGATTTACTACTGTTCGGACTCGTTTAAGCCTAAACCTAGGGTAGTAATTTAGTAACTAAACGTGTCCGAACAGCAACATTTTAGTAGAATAGATTTATAAATCCTTTGTTCGGATACCTTCTACTTGCTACTCGACTAAAATACTGTCCTAGTGCGTACAAGGCTTTAAAAACGAAGATAGTTACATCTTCAAGAACCGTGAGATGTAACTTTTTTTTTAGAATACAAAATGGCAATCGAGGAAGTGGCCACCAGGATTGGCTGAAAATTCTGAAGCGACCCCTGCCCATAGACATCTGCAATTGCAAATGCGTTGCCTACCCTTAATCTACGGAGGAGGAGACGCACAGCAAGAGGATAACACCTCTTCATACGCGTCCCCTCCCCTGCCAATTCACTTCCTCATCCTAAAATGAAGTGAGAAAGTGGACTAAAATTAGGCCTCCGGCACCACACTCATCAGACGTAACACGGAATAGCTTCCATTTGACGCCTGTCTTCTGTGTGGTCGTGGTATTTCAATAGATGGCTCGTACAAAAGGTTTAATCAATTACATACTATTAGTTTATCTGAAGCGTTTACTCGTGTCCTAATTGTCTTTTATCGCACTTTGTTCGAACGTTTTAATGAGGAATCTGTCGGAACAAATAAAAAATAAAGAAACTCTTCTTGTTTCCCATCCGTTCTAACGATGTATGGAGAAATTGTATATTCTCAACCTCTTTGTGTAAGAATAATTTAATACAATAACTGCGTTTTTTTCAATGGTTTAATGTTTTAGGATATTTTTTTTAAATAAGACTGGTTGCTGTTTACTATTTTTGTATTTGTATTGTTTTTAAATAAAACATTAATTTAAGGCTTATTTTACTGCTTAATTACAATAGTAATATAAATGTTTATTAATAATTTGTTATTAATAAACATTTAATTGTTTTAATAATAATATCAGAGTAACATAAACGGTCAGTAGTTTATAATTACAATATTGAATGCTTATTGGTCTCGTCATCAAAATAATTACGACAAAGTACAGTACCGCGTATAAAAGAGACAGAGATATGCTTCTTTCTCTGTCATATCAAATATTCCTTTCATTGTTTTATGCTCTCCTGGTACTTCGATAGCGTAAACATAACAATAATTACGCAATTTGTTCGTGCGTCGTTTTATAAACAAAAAATGATGTGTTGGAAAATAGGCTTTAAAACGATTAGTACAAAATCCATAATTGAATAATTTACGAATTAAATGTTATTTCGTACTTTCAAAGACAACATCCGTTTTAAACGCATACATCCGTTAATTAAATTCATAATATTGAATACTAGAGATAAACAAATTAAAATATTCTGCACAGGTTTTTGTATCGAAAAACTTGCTTAATATTGTCATCTTTGTATTTTTGAATTTTTGTATTTTTGTTTGTGTTGAAATAACTCAAGAACTAGTGGACCGATTTCAAAAATTCTTTCACCGTTAAAAAGCTATATTATCCCCGAGTAACATAGTCTATATTATATAATTTCACGCGAACGAAGTCGCGCACAACAGCTGTAAATACAGAGCTGTAAATATGTTCTAAGACACAATTATATACAGTGGAAACTTATCGTTATTGTAAGGAAGTGGAGCTTAATTGTTTCCAACATCCTCGTACTAAACAAACACTTCAATGGAAAGCAAACTCTTAAGTTACTTTCCACTGATATTATTGGAAAATGATTTTATTCGCCTTATCTGAAATAGCTGTTGTTCCCGACTTCATCCACGTGGAATTTAAAAAATATAGCCTATGTTACTCAGGGATAATGTAGCTTTCTAAATGGTAAAAGATTTTTTTAAATTTGCCCAGTAGTTCTTGAGTTATTTCAATACAAACAAAAATACAAAAATTAAAATATGCAAAGTTTCTCTCTTTATAATAAAACTAGCTGTTGTGCGCGACTTCGTCCGCGTGGAATTTAAATAATATAGCCTATGTTACTCGGGGATAATGTAGCTTTATAATGGTGAAAGATTTTTTGAAATCGGCCTAGTAGTTTTTGAGTTATTTCAAAACATACCAAAATACGAAGTTTTTTTCTTTATAATATTAGACCATAGACTAGTTAATTAAATTATCATACTTCAATTTTACTCTAACATATCTCTACAAAAACGTATTCGATGACAAGACATTTTTTTTTAAATTCTACATTGCAACTTTAAAAACAAAATCCTAAGTTTTCTTTGTATTTTCATTTAAACATTGGACGCGCAGCCGTCTGGTAGAAGACAGTCGAGACAGCCTCTCCTGTATACTCGTACGTAGATAAAGAAAAAGTCGCCGACGCTGCTCAAACTTTGAGTCCTACGGACAATATTTTTAAAGTTAAAAAAAACAATGCTTCTACATTTTTTTTTTTGAGATTTTATGGCCAATGCTTCTACACTACACTTTAGTACAGTCGCTGAATAAGAGAGAGTGAATATTTATCTGGCTTATAGAGGTTTCTCCCTAATCCGAGTTCCTCGCTTATGGAGGTAGTTCATTAAGACCAGAGTATGACTCTCGCTTACAGAGGTTCCTCGCGATTGACTTTATAGTGTTGTAAATTAATTTAAGCAGTTATTTGATAGTTAGTAGTAGTTTAGTATTTAACATTTTCATTAAAAAAATAAGTCAATATTTGTTTAATGTATTTTCTTAAAAAAAACCAAAGGTAACAATTTTTTTTTGTAAAATTTTTGATAATAGAAATCGTAGAACACTATTTTTTTTTAAATAACACAAAAATATATTCGCTCAAGTTTTATTCCTACTCAGGACTTGTGTCTAAACAGAAATAGACTATCTTTTTACTTTTGATTTTTTGTTCACAAAAGTTGTGTTGTTCTATGTTCTTTTTATTTTGTATTTATTATTCCAAAAAATGCTATACGGTGTATGTATGATATATACGAGTACATATTTTATCATTAGTCTAATATACATCTATATCTATATCTATACTAATATTATAAAGAGAGAAACATTGTATTTTTGTTTGTATTGAAATAACTCGAGAACTACTGGACCGATTTCAAAAATTCTTTCACCATTAAAAAGCTATATTATCGCCGAGTAACATAGGCTATATTATTTAATTCCATGCGGACAAAGTCGTGTAGAACAGCTAGTTTTATATAATTATACGGTAGCATAAAAATGATTTATTAAAATATGAATAAATTCTCGCTCTTAGATTACACATGATAAATATTAAAGTAAAAACGCACGTTTTTATTTTAAACTCACAAATTTAAAACTGTATGAATTATAAAAACATTTTAAAATTCGAGGGGAAATATTAAATTATATTTTAGTTTGCGCATTCATTTCCGCTTTCGTTAAAAAAAATCATGGAAGATTTTTTTAATAAAAAACACCTAGTTTATCTTTATATGAAAACTAGTAAAGCTGATGTGCGCGTGGAATTAAATAGCCTATGTTACTCGGGGATAATGTTGCTTTCTAATGGTGTAAGAATTTTTGAAATTGGCCCAGTAGTTCTTGAGTTATTTCAATACAAATAAAATTAAAAAAGTTTCTGTCTTTATAATATTAGTATAGTTGTACGTTTGTAACAAAACAATGTTAAAAATATAAATCTATGCTTATGTTAATTTAAATGTATTCTTTTGTTAAGATAAAATTGATTAATTAAACAAAAACAAATCGATTGACCACCCTACAACTAGATTAGACCGACTTTGCGTAATTTTATCGCGAACTCGGTCTAGTGTAGCCGTATAATTAGGGAACTTGGGGAGATTTAAATTGACACCACTCCCGTTGAATCAGACTAATATCTCATGTTCTATATATTCCAAAGTGATAAAATTTTTAATATAAGTTCGCTAGAAAAAGAACTTTCTAAACCAGTTATCATAGTTCAGAAACTGCATCGAGTAAGAGAAGAGTGAACTCTCTCAATTAATCTTTATTTCACCAGCGAGATGTAATCAGAGGTGGCTTTTAAAACCCAGATCTAGTTTAAAAGTTAACACTTCGACCGCTGTACCGCCGGTTCCCTAATTAAAATAGAATTGCATTACGCTTTGTAGCTTTAATGATTCCCACGGGAACTCGTTTGAATAAAAAAATGCACCCCGTAAACCTTTTCTCGCGTTCGCGATGGAAAAAAACTTTTCTAAGAAGTGAATTAAATTAAACATCGTCGGGAAATATCCGGAGTATTTTCATTTCGGTTCTGTCGAATGTTATTTCAATTTCCTTTTGAATATTATTATGATTATAATTGATGTTGCGACTTACTAACTAACTAGGGTGACATGATGACCAGAAGTGGGCCTTGGACTTCGACAAGAAATCTCTCCAAACTGGCGATTCCACGCCATCCAAACCCGTGGACGTGGAGCTCCCTAAAGCCTTGTACACACTAGGATAGTATTTTAGTCGAGTAGCAAGTAGCAAGTATCCGAACAAAGGATTTACTAATCTATTCTACTAAAATGTTGCCGTTCGGACACGTTTAGTTACTAAATTACTACCCTAGTGCGTACGTTTAGGCTTAAACGAGTCCGAACATTAATAAATCCTTTGTTCGGATAAATGCTACTTGCTACTCGACTAAAATACTATCCTGGTGCGAACTGCGAACTGGTGCTTTATGTCTTTTTTAGTCTGACCGATCCATCGATCCGGCAAACCGGGCGACGATGTTGCGACTATTTCAATTAATTTCACAATATTAATTACCAGTAAATTACACATACAAAATCTAACGATATAGCTCTGCGCACCATTTAATAAACATTGTAATATTGACTGTAATTAAATTTTAATTTGTCTGACGATATGCCGTCTTGCGATACTATCACTCCGAACATCCCGTTTAATTTCCGTCCTGTTTACTCGCGCTGATGTAATTTAATCTACAGTATTAAGATATTTATATTAAATTAGAGATGTTTAAACAGTTAAGAGATATTGCTCAAACTTATTTACTTATCATTCTAATAATATATAGACGAAATTATTTTTATACGACTTCTTATAACATTGACAAAGTAACGTTTAATAATTACTTACTTACTTATTACTTACTCCGCTAGCGCAGCGACTAAAGTTGGTCTTGACAATTAAGTGACTAAAGGCAACAAATGTACCAATAAAAAACTGCTTCATAATTAAAACATAGAAAGTGTTTTAGGCCTCTAATCTCGATTTTCACCAGATGTAATAACCAAAGAATTATTTAAAGATTAACAATCAAATAAAACGTTATTTTTTCAAACGTTGCAACGTAAATACGTATTTCTCTGTTCAAACTCGAGAGCTCGTTTTCTCAAATTAACGTTTTGTACACCAATTAAGCGTAGACAGGCGGTTCATTATTTTTTAATTAAATTAAAATCCCTGCCAATGGTGTAGACTCGCAAGTCTTTAATTAAGGTGAGACATTTCATATCCGAAACTGACGGAATACAACGAGCTGAATTCACTTTAATTTGTTATATCACTGCTGCAACTCATTTTTAAATTATTAAACATTATAAAGGTTTTGCTTCGGCTTAAGGTCGTTTTTTCTAATGAAGCCGTAGGCTAAGAATATACGAAAGTTAAGTAATTGGACTATTTACTTTCTAGGTTAATCAATAGAGAATGTTATAACTTATTGAAGAATTATAACACATTTTCATATTTCTTAGAACTCTAGAGCACATAACAGTAAAATAAAAATCTAAAAAAGAAGACGATAGAAGACATACCTCATTACTTGACGCATAGAATATACTGAACATTTAGTTAATAATTTATGATACTACCAAATAACTTTAATAAAATATCTAATGGTTAACTAACAAAGATTTTTTATACGATACAAGTATAAAATGTGTCGTGCTCTGTCAGATATTCTGCAAGCTGTGGGGAATATTTTTTATCCGAGCATTTCCACGGCCTATATAGACGAGCTTGAAGGTGCAATAGATTTTATAGCAAAACCATTAAATGAAATGGATGAATAAAATCGACTCGCTCGTAAATATTTAACCAATAGCATTTTATTTGTAGTGTTCGCGTTGAGAAATAAAAGACGGACAGCTTGATTGTACCAACGTTTTAATATCTAAATATATAACAGTATAAAAACGAGAAAATAAATTAATCAAATCAAGTACGGTAATTAATTTTATCAATAAACAAACCGCGAACGATTAGAAAACAAATGACACTTCAATCTTTAAAATTATAATTATTAACTATTCATGCTCAAAGCAATGACACTTCGCCAGTTCCCTCAAAAACGGGTGTTTCCCACGTCCGGACTAACGATCAGATAGCCCAGTGGCATTTGGTCCCATTGGTTCGATCGATTGTTCTGATTTGATCAGTCCAATGGTCAACCTGTCAGCACGGCGAAGCAGTATTTAAGCGCGGAAGTCCACTGCCGTCATTGCATTACAGATTTGTCTTTATTCTGTTAAATATATGACATTATCAACACAACTGACAGTCGAATACGGTAATACAAATTTTGGGCATATCTGGTACCAACAAAGTTTTAAAATTTCGAGTATTTTGTACCCAACTAAATTTGAAGCGCTCGCCAGAGCTCTAGTGAAGATAAGGGCGAGCTGGCTCTCATCTCTGTAGACTTTTTTGTTTTTATCTCGACAAAGAGGAGTATTTGGCAGCTGGTATTCCCTTGTCAGATATCTGAAGCTGAACAAATAAGATTAAAATTTAAAATACTAGCAAAATTTCGTTATTTTTTAATAACTAAAATTCAATTTGAATTCAATTTGACGGAGCTTTATTTTGCGTTTTAATTAATTATTTTGTACAAATGATATTTTTATTTTATTTGGAACTTTAAACTGTTGTACCCGCATAGCTTTGACATAAATTGTTTGACAATTTACAAAAAATTGAAACAAACTATTCCCACCGAAATGAAACACAGTTATTTGTAATTTAAACGTCTAAATGGAAAACAACTGAACATTATTAAACACAGGCTTTGTAAGTTAGAGAACCGAAGTTTACATAAAAATTAGCAATATTGTGTTTTATAACCAAAGTCGCTAATTATTTACTAAGGTATATGCTTAGTATAGATTTCTTTTACTAAATAAACGAGGAGGAGTACGTATCGTTTATTAAGTTGGCACTTATAGCCGAATGTTCAAACGCTCTTTAAACAGCGCTTAAAAATCTAACTTGCGTCAAAATAAACGTGATCTCCGTAGAATTTGGACTGAGCCGTAGATAAGCGAGGACTTAAAATGTAAGATGTTCTTAAGTATTTAAACTGCGTTTGATAATTCGGTCGTAAGTCTTTTTTTTTTTATTTTTTTAGTTTGAATCCTAAAACTACTATAAAGACACTTATTTATGATAAATTTCCGTATCAAATTATTTAATAAATTAATGTCTTTATCAACCTTACGTGGATTATTAGTTTTACGACAGATCAGAGCAAAACACCTGAATGTGTCATAAAAGTACATTATGGTGCCACATTATGCCGACGTCTAAATGTCATAACCTTGCTAAATCAGATTATGTGATCCTACATTACGAGCAAAGTTAATGTGACAGACTTAATTAAACCTGAACTCTTTAATTAATTAATTATCATTATTAGTATAAAACGTAGATAACCAACGGCTTTAAAGCTGTAGAGTTTATAACTCGTTTTATCGAATCTTAATAACGCGATTGTAGCCGTTTTTATTTACTAATTATAACTCGTTTTGTCTTGACAACAGTATAAGCGAGAAACCTCTATAAGCGAGACAAATATCACGGTCTCCTGGACTCTCGCTTATCCAGGTTCGACTGTATGTTCTTTCATAATTATTTTAATCTATATTCTATACTAATATTATGAAGAGAAAAGTTTATATTTTTGTATAAATTGATATAACTCAAAAACTACTGGACCGATTTCAAAAAATCTTTCACCATTAGAAAGCTACTTTATACCTTAGTAACATACGAGTAGGCTATATTTTTTTTAATTCCACATGTACGAATTCGCGGACAACCGCTAGTTTATAAAAATAACGCAAAAAGTACCATGCCGATTTCGAAAATTGTTTCTTCATTAGAAAGCTACATTATACTCAAATAATATAAGGTATATTTTTTTATTTGACACGGACGAAGTCGCGAGCAACAGCCAATATTTTATATAGAAGCGAAGTTTAACATTATAAAATAGGTCGAAAGGCTGTGACCCCGTGATCCGACTAATTCGGATAACGACCGGGGCCTCGATACCGATTTCTGTAATAATCGTATCGTTAGCCCATCGACAGCTGCACGGAATCGACAAAATGCGGACTCTTGTTATATAACAAATAACTAAATCTCCGATACATGTTCCCCTGATTCATACAAACAAAGTAATAGCTATTTTACTATAAACAATATTAAAATGTTTAAAGTTTCGTGAGACATTATTATTAGTTTGACAGTGGTAGAGCCTTTAAAATCTTCGCACGAATTGGCTGACTCGCTCAGCGAAATACCGCGACCAACCAGAGGACAGGCGTCAAATGGAAGCGGTTCCGTGTTTCTCTCGGTGAGTGTGGTGTCGAAGGCCTAATTTTAATTCATTTTCCCTTCCATGGAAGTGGATTTTTCGGGGGAGGGGAAGCATAGGTAAAGGAATTATCCTCCTTCTGTGCGTCTCCTCCGCAGATTAAGAGTATGCAACCCATCTCTAATTGCAGATGTCTATGGGCAGCGGTCGCTACGCTATTTTACCGAGTCCGGGTAGCCGCTTGCTCGTTTGACACTTCATACTCGTATATATATAAAAAAAAATATTTTTATAAGTAAGTAAAACGGCTGCACTCACGGAATTAAGATCCGGTATCGGTACCGACTAGTTTCGAGCCTGTTGGAAGCTCTTCTTCAGGGATAAGTGGACTCGCGGTCGCAGGCTGTCTTGCACACAATATCTATACAGAGTACTTGCGAAATTGGTTAGAATAAAGTATCATCTTGCCCTTTCAACGGAATAGTACGTACTTTCCCATACATCAGTTGTCATATCTGAACTTATTCTTTAAGCTAAGCGAAAAGTCCATTCGTACATGTTTCGTTTGATTTAGAAAAAGGCATCTAGCGAATAATTTTCTTCTTAATATTTATCTCTGCACCTATTTTATAATTAACTAGAATAATATCGGTGATATAAAACAAAGCTTTACCTTTCAAGCTCTATCTTTTTTAAATAATCTTTTTATATCTTTTTACCTTCGCTTCAAAGTAATCGCGTTACGAACCAGCGAGAGAGCTGTCTGTGTACATTGCATAAAATGATAATAAAATTATACAAGCAATTTGGAGAGGGACCTAATCGAGCGCCATACGGTTGCATAATAACTTTTTTTTATTATTCTTTACCGCGTTTGATTGTAGGTCAAGTTGACGATGTCAGGTATAAAAGACAGTTCAGAATATCAATTTAAATATGGGCTTGCTATTGGAACTATAGTATGAAATGTTATTATCATACCTAATCTTACTCATAAATGCTAAAGTTACGATGAAATCGTTTGAAGGTATCTCCAGAAAGGCTTAATGGATCTCGATGACATTTTACATGGATATAGTCACAGTCCGGAAGAATACCTTGGTTTTTTATAATGTTTTTTAACACTGTAAGGAGGAGCTTCCTTGGTCCATCCTCAGGAAATTCACCTACTCAAGTATCTATCACAAAATTAATCCATAGATTCTTGATCCATCTTTTCCTATATCGATTAACGTCGTTGTCTAATCCTACGGATTCATTAGATCAATGTCCTTCAACGGCCTTACGCCTCGAACCCGATCTAATGAAGACACAGGGTAAGAAAGGTGAGTTTAATTTAAACAAAAACACTTAATTAAATTCTAATCACCTTTAAGCCGTAGACAATAGCTGGTACAATCGCATCGCTGCATTATATTGTTACTGTTTCAAGGATAATATCTCATGAATATTTAGTATCCGTCTCCATTGTCCCAACATAATTAAACGGAAAATTGCATAGAACAAACATGGAGAACAATCCATTGAATTACAACCCGTGTTGAGATTGTAAGCACTACTGAATTATATCAAGTTAATATATCGCTTGCACATAAATAGATAAGCAGACAGCATTTTTTTGGTAATAATCAAGTTTTTATCATAATATATTACTAATATTATAAAGGGAAAGATTGGTATTTTTGTATGTATAGAAATAACTCAAAATCTACTGGGCCCATTTCAAAAATTATTTTATCATTAAAAAGTTACGTTATCCCTGGGCAAAATAGGCTTATTCCGTGTGGACGAAATCAACAGCTAGTAATTAAAAAAAGGTAATATCGCTGTTCTAAAACAATTATTGATATACAAGTACATATATTCTAACGTAACGTTCGTAGTTTCCTAACTAGTGTGTCCTTACGAGGAGCTGGTTAAGCAGTGGTTAGAGACGAAAATCTTAGATAAACGTAGCCTTAAGTAGGGGCTATGAGTTTGTAGAGTATATTTTGTTGATTCAAATAAATTAAAATGTTTATTCACTTGCATCTTAAGGAGCCGCATCTTGAGCCCTCTGTTTAATTTCCGGTCGTGCCGCGGACCGCGGGGGCGCTGGGGTGCCGCGCTGGTTAACTTTAATCTCAAGCATACGACGTCTTGCTTAAATTAAAATTATATTAAACTTGTTTACTTTATTTGATATAATTCTATGCAAATATTTTTACATCAGTCGTTTGAACATTTGAACGAGGTGAAGAAATACGTATTAACAAAGCACATCTTTGTTTTTAAATTCTATGACGAACCCATGTCCTCAAATGCCTAATGCTTTCTGTAAAGTTGTAGTCACACCCAGAGACAACCAGACCATAGCCAATACACTACACTTTCTCTCAATTTTTTTACACCTATTACAAAATCTACTCTTAAATAATATTATGAAAAAACGCAAGCAAAAATATAAAACTTATCTTTAACACTGCAAATAAAATATCAGTTTATAGAACACGAAACATAAAGTGGTATAAGAGTATAAAATAAAAAATATTCCCCGATCAAAATACCTCCTTTGTCACGTACGCGGTGATGTTCATACTAGTTTCGAATATTGTATTAGGTAAACATAAATAAAATAAAGAATAAACTTTATTTAAAACATACGTTTTAAAATATATTGTATAAACATGCTATGTACTCAACCTCAGCAAAACGAAATATCTATAAATGTAAAAAATACGATACTTTCATAGTTTATTTAGTCGTTATTTTCTATGATAACTAAATACTTAACTCTTTTTGCTTGTATTTCATGTACATCGCATCTTTTACGTACTGAAATGAATCTTTCTAAAAACAAAAAGTTTCTAAAACACAAAGAAAATTGTATAAAAATATCATTACACGAACGCTCTTCACGAACGGAAGCCGCATTCAGAAAATATCGGACAGTTATCATTTATAGTACATACTTCTGTATAACGTTCATTTGACCATCAGGATATTGCCTTATAATTGTGTTCGTGAGTAAAATACCGAATAAACGTCGGTAATGGAGGAACAATAGCGTTTTATTTTTATTCATTTTAGAGCAAATGGTAAAGACGGTAACGGAATTTATAAGTAACTTGTATATTTTGTAGCTCTTTTGTTTTACATCAACACTGAATTTCCTTTGATGATACTCGAGACATTATACTAGCGGCATGACCCGGCGTGACATCGATTTATATTAATTTTTGAGACATTTAAGATCACAAGTATTATAAACTGTAGCCTATGTCACTCAGGAATAATGTAGCTTTCAAATGATGAAAGAATTTTTGAATTCCGTTCAGTAGTTTTTGAGTTTATCTTGTACAAACATATCAAAATAAACCCCTTTGTAAGCATAAGAACTAACAACACAAAGAATGTGAAGCATTAGAAAATACTGGTTAAGTAAAATTAATGCTAAAAATAATAGTAAATTTCTTATTAAAATATGATTTAAATAAAACTGTAAAATAACCATTTACGTTGGTGTCAGTTTTTAAAATTAAATTTAAAGGATAAAGCGTACTTAGGGGACTCGACGGCGAAGTAATACTAGAGAGAAACTTTGGATTTTATGACAAAGTTTATTAAACGAAGCTGAAGGAAGGCAAAAGTATATTTTCTTGATAAACAAATAACAAACACGTCACAAGCTGACTAATACTACGTCAAATACATTGATTTATCTATACTAATATTATAAACAACTTTGTATTTTTTATGTATTGAAATAACTTAAAAACTAATTAAACATTTTTTCACCGTTAGAAAGCTACATTATCCCCGAGTAACATAGGTTATATTTTTTTATTTCGCTCGGAGAATATCGCGAGCAACAGCTGGTTTTTAATACAATTAAAATAACAAAAAAAAATGTTCGGGGTTTATTTAATGATTACTAAAGTAAATATATTAATTACTAAAATTATCGTACTACATCTAAACTTAGGGACTGCCTTAGCGACGCTGATGATACTCTATAGCGTTGTACCTCTAAGTAATACAACAACATAACTCACGCCCGTAACCCAGAGGGGTAGGCAGATACAACGTACCTCCATTTGGCTCGATCCTGACACCCGGTGTTATCCTTACATGGTATAAAACAATAACGCTTTTTTATGTTTGTCCCTATATACTTATGCTTGAATCTTTAAAACTATGCAACGGATTTTTTTTGATAGATGGATTGATTCATAAGGAAAGTTTTCATGTATAATACATTCACAATATAGTAGAGTAACACTGATAATTTAGAGGTTTTTAATATGATGTCGTAAATTAACACATTTTTAGCACTTACATTGCAAACGCAGTATTTAGTATCAGCATTATACCGATTTGTACCCGTGCGAAGCCGGGGCGGGTCGCTAGTTTATTATTATTTTAATACACTAGCAGCTGGTTAGCTGATCGGTGTGTTGAAAAGTTTTGACATATTTAATTTATCTAATTTATTTTTAAAAGAGTTGATTGTTTGAGCAATCATTACCACATCACTATAACCAGTAATGTAAGAGCGTCGGTGGCTCAGGGGTTTAGCTCTTGACTTGTAAACTGCAGGTCCCGAGTTCGAAACTCGCCATGTACCAATGTGTTTTTCGATTTTCATATGTACATATTTAACAACGCTCTTAGGTGAAGGCAAACATCGTGATGCAACCTTAACCAGTAACGTAGATGTATACTATAATATAAGTATTGTAATTAATTCCCTTGGAATTCATAGAAAACGATTAAAAAACGCAAAGATAGCTTTTACTATGTCGCATTTAGGTTTTAATTAAAACAGTCTTAGTTCGCGCTTGGAGTCTTAATGAGGGAACTTGCTTCGAGAAACGTATTTATAAATCTTTTTCTATTTTCCAATTCCTCTATTTCTTTAAGTTTAGAGCAAAACTCATTTTCAAAGTGTTAGTGTTTTTCTAAATAAAGAATTGTTACAAACAGTCTTGTACAAGAGTATTTAATTTACTTCTCGTTCTATCTTTAATTATCTTTTACAGCTTCGATATGTTTTTAATGAGATACTAACTGTTGCCCGCCACTTCTTTTGGGAGGAACTAACAAACAACATACATCTGTGCCGGGAAGAATACATAGACTATTTACAATGTAACAAATAAACATTGTAAATAGTCTATGTAATCTTCCCGGCACAGATGTATGTTCGACATGTGTCCTAAAATCCTTCACTATAAGCCAAACATCCGTTCGTCATAAGTTACTTATAGGTATACTAGCGATCCGCCCCGGCTTCGCACGGGTGCAAATCGGTATAATGCTGATACTA
The DNA here is from genome assembly GCA_013186455.1 of Papilio dardanus tibullus. Taxonomy (NCBI): domain Eukaryota; kingdom Metazoa; phylum Arthropoda; class Insecta; order Lepidoptera; family Papilionidae; genus Papilio; species Papilio dardanus. The sequence continues at coordinate 27,693 of QDHC01004451.1, read as the reverse complement.
AATACTGCAGCGTTTACACTGTAAGCGCTAAAAATGTGTTAATACACGACCTCATATTAAAAACCTCTAAATTATCAGTGTTATTCTACTACATTGTGAATGTATTATACATGTAAACCTTCGTTATATTTCACTCTATCTAATAAAAAAACCACATCAAAATCCGTTGCGTAGTTTTAAAGATTCAAGCATACATAGGGACAAATATAAAAAAAGCGTTATTGTTTTATACTATGTAAGGAGGATTAGTAAGATAGTAAAAAGCAAGCAAGAATAACAACATATTTTGAATAGAAAATATTCATGTTTTTCTTCAGTTTCAGCGAGAAAATATTTCGTATGTTGTTAGTGAAACTTTGTACGTAATTAAAGAGACTTAGTAATAGAGGATGGAGGAACGAGGTCTTAATGAATGCGTTCAGGCACTAACGAAAAGAAAATTAAAAAAAAGGCACTGTGAAAATTGTAAAAGATATTTTCTTCTATCTTATTCAAGAAAAAATGTAAACGTATAACGAGAATAGAGTTTTTTCTATTGAACCCGCATGATACCTATATTTAGTGACAATAATAACTTTTATTCTTTTGTTTCAGGTAAGTCAAGTTTCAAGATCACCAAAGATGTTCATAAAATTGCTAATCTCAAAAATTCAAGGTTAAAGAGTATTCCTCTTGCATACTTAATTACTATCTTAATATATATAAATCTCGTGTCACAATGTTTGTCCTCAATGGACTCCTAAACCACTTAACCGATTACAATAAAAGTTCGATCCAACTTGAGAGATAGAATAGTTTAAATCTCAAATTATAGTCGCAACTAGCGACCCGCCCCGGCTTCGCACGGGTGCAAAACTGATACTATATACACTACAGAAAAACTGTGAACATTGTATATAACAGCCATACTAACAATAATTGAACCCGTGCGAAGCCGGGGCGGGTCACTAGTTTATTAATAAATAACTAATAGTATAGTAGGCCTTCCCCAATGCCTTCCACAGAATGCGGTCCTCCGACCGATTTTTTAATTTAGTTATATTTTTTTTTTAATATTTATAAAATCTCATGATATTAATAGGTTTCTCTGTAGTCAAAGTTTTATAAGAATATGAACAAGGCAAGTTACACTTCAGAACTTTAACTAGTTTTACTTTGGGTCGTAAAGAACAAACTAAGTGTAAAGACTTGACAAGCTTTGATAATAATTGATAAAGTCCTTTGTAATTTTATATCAAATAGCTATAGTGCGCGATTTCGTCCGCGTGGAATTAAATATAGCCTATGTTTCTCGGGGATAATGTAGCTTTCTAATGTTGAAAGAATTTTTGAAATCGGCCCAGTAGTTCTTTAGTTATTTCAATACATACAAAAATACAAAGTTTCTCTCTTTATAATATTAGTATAGATTAATTATTTGGGACTTTTTTTCATACCTATTAATATAGCTAACTTAAGTGGCGTCTTGACCTAAAGTGGGTCGTGGTCTCTAGCAAAAAGTCTCTACTTTTTTCGATATCGCCCCTCCTCGATTCAGAAGAAGAGTTCAAGATTCTCCACCTCATTTATTCTATTTTTCTTTGTCATTTTTAGTATAATAAACGAGTTAGGCTAAGACCAAATTATTTAATTTAAGTCGTGATCATATGAACGTACAAAAATGTTTGTTTGTGAAGATTTTTGTTTGTTATTTATCAAAATAATTAACATATAATGTGTACAAAAATACCCAGATATAATAGTCTATATTAAGTCTGCCTTTAATTAAATTAAAATATTTCGTGCCGTATCGGAGAGAGCGACCATAACAGGACTTTACTTTTTCGTTTGCCCTCGTTAAACGTTCCCTTTTTAATTCAACATCGTAGCTACTCGTATCTTAAATACATTCATCATTTTTAATAGTAAAAGGAAATAGGAATAGTAAAAGATATGATTATAACTGATAATGATTTTAAAATAAATAAAATAGAGCATCGGTGGCTTAGGGGTTTAGTTCTCGACTTGTAAACTGCAAGTCCCGAGTTCGAATCCCGCCATGTACAAATGTGTTTTTCGATTTTAGATTTTCACATGTACATATTTACCTGACGCTCTTAGGTTAAGGAAAACATCGTGATGCAACCTGCACATATCGGCGAATAAATTCGAAGATATGTGTACTCACGCAAAATACGCGCTAGTCGTGGAGTTGCGGAAAACGGAGCCCATCATGGGTCGAAACGTTTAACCTTTTAAATAAAAAAATGTCACAATCTTGTTTAATTTAAGATTTTTAAACTTGTCGGTGGAGTCCTTTCCAACCGTCTCTGTGCTGTGCCAATATCTTGACCTTCTGATACGACACGACTACCACTTTCTTTTTTGTTTGGTTTATATAACTTGCTCTCGGTCTTCCTCACTTTCTCTTCCCTTCTATTTTGAATTATTATTGTCGTCGTGTCGTATTAGATGCCCCAAGATCTTTTCTCATCAACACCCTTCCATTGGCACAAAGGAGAACTAATTACTTACACTGTTTTAAACTAGCAAAACATCTAGAAAAACATGTTATTATCTTTTTGTAGTAAAAGAAAAAGAACTACAATACATATTATTGTATTATTTTGGGTTAACAGGAAACATAAGGCTAAAGGTCCTTACTATAAACTGAAGTGCAGATGGGTTTCTTAAGTAAATTAGATGCAATTTAGTCTCTGTTCAAACAATACGGTCTCAGCGGACTAATCTCATCTCAGGATGAACTCACTTTTATAGCTTCCGGCACACAAAGCTGTTATATGAACCGTTAAGTTTGTGTGCTCTTAACTACTTAAAGTCATTTCAGGTAGTCCATCCTTAGCATAACCTTTAACATATAAGTAAAGTTTGGTTTTGCGGGATATGTTAATTTATATTTTATCTCTGATGTTATAAAGCTTTTGAATAAAATTTAATTTAGAAGGTTTGTTTTATTGTAGCTTAAAATTAAAAGTGTAATAAATATGAATTGGTATAACTCTAGATGATACATGTAAACCTAATCTATACTAATATTATAAAGAAAACTTTGTATTTTTGTATTTATTGAATAACTCAAGATCTACTGGGACGATTTCAAAAATTCTTTTACCTTTAGAAAGCTACATTATCCCTGAGTAGCATAGACTATATTTTTTAATTCCACGCGGATTAAGTCGCTAACAGTAAGGTAAATAGAAAGGTTTCTAAAAGTTACTTCCCCTAAACATTGAATAAAGTTTTTAAACCATTTAGATGGTACAAATAAACTTTAAATAACAATTTTTTCCACCAAATCAAAAGGTGTTCGGGAAATTGTGTATTCTGATACCGTCACGAAATCAAATTTCAACTCCGAGTCGAAATCGAAAGAAAAACTAACGAAAATATTTTCGTTCAATCCGACCCCTGGCACAGAGTATCCAATGAGAGGGCACGGTGCCGATTTTCCAGCTTTATAATATAACCTGTGTTTGACCATCTCTGTATTACACTATGATTGCGTTCGTGAGGAAAATATCGAATATATGTGAATGGAAAACCGATACTGTAGTCTTTTTAACCCAACTAATGCTAACTACATATTCGGTGGTCTGTTGGATTTTATATATTTGATTTTGTCATGTGATTTGATAACAAACACAAATAACAGATTTTGTTTGTTTTCCTTTGAATTGAATTTCCCTGTGTACATTTATCATTATTTATTTATTCTTAAACTACGGGATATTAGTAGCTATGTTTTTTTTGTCTATATTAATATTATAAATAAGATGAGTTTGTATTTTTGGATATTTTGAAATAACTCAAGAACTACTGGGCTGACATTAAAAATTCTTTCACCATTAGAAAGCTTTATTATACCTGAATAACATAGGCTATTATATATATTTTTATTCTACGTGGACGAAGTCGCGTACAACAGCAAGTTATAACTAAACAAGCCTATAGATAAAACGAATTTTCTTTAATACCAACATGAAGTAATGAATTTTTAATTTCACAGTGTAGGAGTGTTATTTACTCTGCGTCTTTAAAATTATAATTTAGATTTTTCTCATTTTTGAATACAATTTCTTTTCGACGTAGAATATCTCATTATCTTATCTTTTATGAATCTATTCAAATTTTCGCTGGGAGCAAAAGTAACTAGAAATCATGTGTTTATTTTTTTTGTGTGTGGCTTTCTACACTATGTTTTAAATTGTAATATAATTATAATAACTAACATTCAAATAATTTTAATGCAGAAAAACATTTTTCATTTTCTCTTTCATTGAGAAGTAATTATAACAATGAATTAGGATACGACTTTACTTTCAAATCTATTTCTAGAATTTTCTAGTCCAAACAAGCACTATTTTCATCTATTTCTTTCTCCGTTTGCTTTATTTATCTAGCGAACGAATTTCTTGTAGAATTTTCTAGAATATTCAGTGATAACCAAGCTTAAGAGACAGAGCAAACAAATAAATACATAAAGAGAGCGGAGCGACGTCTCGAGTGGAGACAACTCTGCATCCAAGTCACTACAAATTTAATGAACTAATGCTTTTAATATTAAATTAATTTTAGTTTATTTACTCACTTACTACTTTAAATAATTGATACGACATATTAAAACATCATTTTCTTACTAAAATGTTAATAAATGGCTACTTAAACGCTTAAAATCAATCAATTTCGCTAATTCATCCTGCTCGAAGGATCAAAATACGAGTTTGCGAATATTATATTAAATTACATTTTAATTTAATTGCTAATAAGTTTGTTTGTTACTGTGTGATCGTCGGGTTATGCGGGCGTGTTCTAAGTTTGAACGAGCAAACATTCCAAAAACTTTTGCTTTGTCTCAAACCAAATCTCGCTTAAAACAAAATATAAACACACGCGTCCCTCAACTGTTACGGAAGTTATTTTTTAATTGCAAAATGTAATCCGATTGTTCATTCGAAACAATAATTGAAATTGGAATCATGGAAAATACACGGAATTACGTGCCGTTTTGGAGCAATGAAAATATTTTAATTGAACCGTTAGTGAAGTGCGGGTGGGGCTTTAAATTTGACTTATTTAAAACAGATTAATGGCCGGCATGTGTGTTTTGTACGATTAATTTTAATCAAGCTCAATTACAAACCGATTAAAAACAGTTTTAAATCCAATTAGGGAGAATTAATCTTTATCTTAGTGCGCAGCGAAAAGGCATTGGGAAAGGCCTATTTCCACCAGTGAGCCGAAAAAGGATGATGATGATGATGATGATGAACTTTTACCTTTTAAAGTAATAAGTATTAAGAAAAAAGTAAAAATTTAGTTTACAAACTAAGTAATTAGTAAACTACAAATAGTGCTAACTTAACATACATAGCCATCAAAATAAAAACAGCCTAACATCCGAATATTCAAACGTCACTTAATATATAAGAGCGTCTTATATGTTAAGTCTACGTTTGAACTCCAAATTTTACGATCTCGTTTAATTTTGACGCCACTCAGATTTTAACCGACGCTTAAATTTGAGTGGCTTTTAAACATACGGCCCTTAGATATTTATTCTGAGTTTTCTTTTAATTAAATAATTTAAAAATCGGCTGAGTACTATTGAGTTTATTTGTAACAAACATTAAAATCGGTTGTTTTTAGCTATTACTAAAAACTGTGAAAATATAAAAATTCTTGAAGTATTATTCAAATCAGAATTACAATAAACATATATTGTGTTAGAAATATAACAAAGAAAACCTTTCGGTCAGCCCCATAAAGTGTGATAGTTATATTTTAGCACAAATATAGAGCTGAGTTTCCTCCACAACGTATTGATATCCGTTTCCTCTAAGGATTTGTAACCAATAAACAAAGCTCTTATAATATTTTCACACACAACTCTATAGATATATTATCTGTACTGAAAATATAGAGGAAAACATCAATAAACTAGTAAGTAAAGGTTTATTATCGCACTCAGAATTGTTAAGTGATGATGATTGATTGATTGATATCACTAAGGGGAACTCCTTAAGTTAAACTGTTTGAGCTACCAACGACTAAACTAAAGCAAATAGAGTACAATTTATCTCTAGTTTTCTAATCCTGAAACTAAATGGAAGATCGGCATAGTATGTACTAATCTTCTATACTTAACTATCAGACGTCATTTGTAAATTAACCCCTTTTTTCAGTACTTATATCTTCTTTCACACAATCCATACTTACTTTGTCCTTCCTCTACCTTTGTATCCGTCCACATTCAATTTCATTACGTTTTATTTAAATGTACCTCATCCCTCCGCATAACATGACCATACCACGCTGACTTTCTGCTCCTCAATTTCTCCTTCACTGGTATCACATTCAACTTCCTCTAATATACACATTCTTAACTTTATCCAATCTTGTCACATACATCTATCTATTACTAAAACTACATAATAGTGCTAAAAATGTATTTTATACTGTTAGTATTAAAAATCTCTGAATAGATAACATAACATTTGGTATCATGCAGGGATTTAATCTTATCAGAGTGTAGAGTCGCAAGTGCACGTTGTCGTCGGATGAAGTGGTATTACATTCGATTTAGCCGGGTTATTCTGGCTCAGGTGACTGCGGGATTACGAATGACAAACGACATCATGTAAACATTGTTATAATTAGACACAGATTCCTCGTAAATGCTTTTAGAATAAAAAAAAAGTTTTGTGCTAGTCGTGGAGTTGCGGAAAATGTACCCCATCATGGGTCGAACTGCAATAGTATAATACGAAATAATGTTTTGTACTTTACTGGAGTTATAGTACTTTATCGAGAAAATGAGTCAGGAATGATTTTTTTTTGTTTTAAATATCTGTGTTCACTCCACAATATCAAAGGGTTTAAAAGCTTTTACCTTTAATAAAATATTGTCTACACATTTTCCTTATGAAATATTTTAATATTTTCCGCTGTGAAACCTTTTTTTTCGCTTAATAAAAGTTTTTCCGAGTCACTAACGCTTTTAGGAGAGTGGATAATTCTTTCAAAATCCTCCTAGGTAAGATTTGTTGTCCATCGAATCGTGTAATGTGCTTTGTTTCAGCCGCAAAATCAATTCTTCTCGTCACAAGGAACCTTGTATCTATTTTCCGTACGAACAAGTCTTCCCTTAAGTCGAGAGCTTTCAAATTGGATTTTTTGTCCAGCGAAAGTTACTTACTGGAAATAGGTACAGATTTTTCTTCAACATCTTTGATATTTTCATATTTCTTATATAGTTATTTAAAACCTACTCATTTGTCTATACTAATATTATGAAGAGAGAAACTTTGTATTTTTGTTTCTATTGAAATAACTAAAGAACTATTGGGCCGATTTCAAAAATTCTTTCACCATTAGAAAGCTACACTATCCCCGAGTAACATAGGCTATATTATTTAATTCCACGCTGACGTAGTCGCGCACAACAGCTAGTATAATATAAAATCAAACTTAAAAATATTATTATAAATTAGCAGTATAATAATAACTTAAACCCATTTAACAATGAAATAAACGCAAATAGTTCTATTTACCGAAAAGGGATGTTTAAAAATATTTCGAAGATTCTCCGCCCGACTTCCTAAGTTTATCCTTGAAGGAAAAGGAAGCTCATGTATTATGAAAGCTATATTTGGATACATTTACCAATTTATTTATATAGAAAAAAGTTTGTTTTTGCTTCGCCTGTAAACAATACTAAAGAAATATTTACCTTATGCGTATCAAAATTAATACGCGAAATACAGGAAGTGAAAATAATACGAATGCGGTATCGCCTATCTTTTGTTACTTATATGTTTTTTTTTACTTTATATTGAAGTATATCAAACTTTAATATTATAAATGGGAAACTTGCCTTGCTTGGATAGATGTTTGAAGGAATTTCCGAAACGGCACAACGTGTCTCGATGTTTTGCACAGATGTAGAACTGTAAGATTACTATGTTTTTTTAGTTCCGCGCAAAGTCGCGGAGGACAGCTAGTATTATGATTACTTCCTCGTATACTCAAACTTAATATCGTATAGTCAGCCATTTTACGTGCAAATATCTCTACCAGTAGGATGTTTTGCGTTTGTGCCAACTAAATATGATTAATAGTGGTTACGTGAAATAAACAATAGAAATGACTCCCAGGGATGTTGTTTCCCGAAAAATAAATGCAAATTACCTTTCCTTTTGTCCCTGAATATACTCATAACTGTTTTACCGTAGAAAGAGAAAGATATAGAACTGGCTATAGTATACGGTTAAGGGACAAAAAATGCCTTAACCGCATACGTATGTTGTGTGTGCAGCACTTTACGGGTTTAAACCAATAACATCATGTCTTAAGACTTTGCCTGGGTCGAGAGAAAAATTAGTTCACCTAAAATACGCTTGGAGCGCCACAATACTATATGATACGTCACATTTGTTTGGGTCTAATTTCTGGACCCAAACAAACAAAATCGTATAATGAGAAAGGGACCAAAGATCTATGTCACTGTCTCTGTCACGTTACCTATATTTCGTATAAATGTGTTTCAGTTTATAAAAGATAGTGAAAAAAATCCGTACTTTATATGCCTTTGACTATAAATAAATAAAAAACCAACGTAGAGACACAATCCGCTTCACCTTAGTTTCTTTCATAAGAAATAGGAGAGAATTTTTAAAGCATTTTTAAAAATTCAAGGTTTTGGCCGTTAAATTGTGCGAAGAATGAATTTTATGTACAAAGTTGAGAGTGTTGCAGGAAATTAGTGTTGCTTTTACGTCGAAACGTTTGATATTATCTTTTTAAAAGCACGAAAACGTACATTATTTTGTACTAAAATCAGACGGTTTTCGAATTTGAAATACATTCAGTGCCAGAGCATTGCCTCTTTTCAGAAATAATTGTATAGTAAATATTAATTAAAAAACAAAAAAAAAACATATTTAAATAAAAAAAACTAAAAAGTACAAAATAACGTAGTATAGAATAAATTAATCTTATACACCTCTTATGCAAACCATTCAGACCTTTAATATTAATAAAATACTATTATTTGTGAGCTATATCTATTTATTGATAGGTTTGAAGGCGGAGCCAAGCCTTAAACAAAATAAAACGTACTATTATATACAGCTTACTTACTGTAATACAATTTGTATAGTAGAGATTAGCCAACGTAAACAAACCAACTCACAGCGCATGTAGGTGTTATGTATCCATATTATATTTTGCTTGGCTCCGACCTCAAACCTTTCAATAAATAGATATAGCTCACAAATAATAGTATTTTATTAATATTAAAGGTCTGAATGGTTTGCATAAGAGGTGTATAAGATTAATTTATTCTATACTACGTTATTTTGTACTTTTTAGTTTTTTTTATTTAAATATGTTTTTTTTTTGTTTTGGAAGGCGGTTTTTTTAAACGCAGTTTTTTTTTATTTTATTTTATTAATATTAAAGGTCTGAATGGTTTGCATAAGACGTGTATAAAATTAATTTATTCTATACTACGTTATTTTGTACTTTTTAGTTTTTTATGCTTTTTATTTAAATATGTTTTTTTGGTTTTGGAAGGCGGTTTTTTTAAACGCAGTTTTTTTTATTTTATTTTAAGCTTTTTAGTGTCTTTAATAGGCTGTTCTGTAAACTACAGTAGAATTTTTCTATCACACCATATAGATTATAACATTCCGTTGTGTTTTATTATCTTAATATATGAAATAAATAGTTTATTTTAAAAATTATAACTACGAAATGTGAAACAAACAAATTAAAGCTATTTAATACGAGTACTAGTTGTTGCGGGAGACTTCGTCAGCGCAGTTATTTATAACAAAATACTTAATATGTACTCCATATTGCTGCCATCCTTATCTGATTGGCCTACAAGACAACAATTATTATATCTTAATTTAATTATATACAATAGTCAAGAAAGATATGTCGTGTAAATACTATTACAACAAACATACGAGTATTACATCGCCGCGAGCATATAAGTATTTCTATGCGCCCGCGCGCTTCTGTTGCATTTTCGAACGCGCTTAGTTTGTTTTAATTATGTAATAACTTCTAAACAATTGGTCAGAATCTTATACTGTAAAGGGCAATTATAATCTACGTTTAATACTCTAACGCAAAATCATATTTATTTGGATAAGGATTCATACCGAATACGAAATAATAGCGTCGTAACTTGCAAAATGCATTTTAATTGAAAATTTTTTGAGAAAATAAATATTATTGTGATACAATCATAGATTATAGATAAATGCCACCAAAGACAACTATGTAGCCAATTTCACTATGTATTGATCGCACATTATATTTTTTATGTAGGTCTTATAGTTTAGGCTGTATACGGCAAGAAAACACTTGTCTCGCTCAATTTGGAACGTTTTTGTAATTTTTCACGTTCCGCGTGGTTTAAAACCTTCATATCTTCTAAAGTATTGGTCAAAATGATTACCTTCAAAGGACAACTATAATCTGCATTAAATTCTCTTGATGTTGAACATATTTATTTGGATAAGGATTCATAGGGAATTCTAATAATAGCGTCCAAAGTCGAGTAAAATTTTCTTATGAAAAAATGTTTTTTATGAGAAAACCATAAAAGATAGATATATGCCATCGCGGACTTTAAATTAGCACATTTAAAGAGCTACGATCTGGTAAAACCCAAATTTTCATGGGGCCTATAGTTTAGGCTACGTAAGCCGAGAAAGCAAAAAAGTCCCATTTTTTTTTCATGTTTATTAAAAATAACTCAAAAACTACTAAATAATTTTTTTAAAACGTAAATATGGGACCAAATGGCAGCTATTTCGCATCGAGCAAAAAAAGAATCACGTAAATCGGTTCAGAACTCGCTGCTCGACGTCCGAACATACATAAAAAAAAAAAAAACTCATTGACTTGATAACCTCCTTCTGTTGGAAGTCGGTTAAAAATATACTAAATTGTTCATAAAGTCTCAAGTAAAAAAAAGAATTAAACTTAATAAGCCAGCAGCCGTGTGTTCGCATAATAACTTTTAACTAGCATAAGCTTTTATGTAAATGCAATGACGCAGGTGTATCGGAGCAAAAACAAAATTACTTCTACATGTTCATAAAAGTTAAGGATAAAATAAAAAAAAACTGTTTAAAGCTTTTTTATTTGCCTATTATAAAAGGGTTGTACAAGAGGAGTCTAACTCGTTTGATCTAACCGCTTTTTACTAGGCTATGATCCAATGACAGCCAGACATATGTCACTTTAACAAGGCTTATAGTTTGTCTGGAGTCATCCCTAATAGAGATAACTACTCGTATATAGGCAGTTATGGAGATTTGATCATCATGGTTTCGACATTTACAAGATGTAAATACTATTTTTTAAATCCCTGCTATCTCCCTAACCACCGAATATATATTCTGTTTTAATCTTAGAATCTATATTGTCCTAAATATATTCAGTAAACACTATTATAGACTAGACTCCGATAATCGAATCGATTTACGATACAAGAGGTCTACGCAGTCAGTTTGGATCGTCGCCCAGGCCGTAGTTTAGGTTTTCGGATTCAATATAGCCTATGAGCGTGACGTATCAACTATAAAGCTAATGGTGAGTGAAGTTCTTTGTTTTCTGCATCGTAAACATTCTGATCTATTGGATGTTTTTTATGGAAATAATTTTACTTTGTGGAGACAAACAATGTAATAAACATATTCAAGATTACCTGATACCTAAAAGTGTAATGGTTAATTGTTTGGACTATGAATCTATGATTGTGGATGAACTACTAGTAGCTATTTTTCCAAAACAGATGTGAAACCAGACAACAGTACAAAAAACTTATGGCCTTAATCTAAACAAAAGTAGTAATAAGCAGTATCTTTGCATACGGACAGTTCTAAAGTGCTGAAGGCTCTAGTGCGTTCCTTGGAGATCCTGAAACCTTCGTCTATTGCACTTGAGGTTGACCACCGTGGGGTTTTTAGTTGGTAAAATTCTACGTAATCTTTTCCCCCCAGAAAGAAGGGTATTTAAATATCCCCCCGTTAATAAAAAGGCAGTATCTCTGCAAAGTAATTCTGCCTCTACCATCTGTTGTGTTAAAAATACATGGACGTGGTACATATGTAACATTGGAGCTTGGAGCTACGCCACATCCATATATTTGGAAAACTAGTTTCCAGTTTGCCAACATGATGTAGTAAGTGTAAAGCTAATTCTGTTTCCCGTGATATAATATTATTGGAATGTCCACAAACCAGATTGAAAATATTCTGAGGGGAGATGACATTCTTGGCGAAAGGTATTTTCGGTCGCTAAGGTATTTTAGACGTAAATCGAAGATGGCTAATATTTAATATAAACGTCTTTGATATCTGTCCACTGTTTCTTTAATACTTACAAGTCAACTACGTATATCAGATTTAAAATTAGATCATTGCCAAAAGGGAGATTTTTTGTGGATGCCCGATAAATTTGAAGTTGTATCTTTCCTTTCATTAACAAAAAATGACTTAACTTTGTTGTGTCAAGTGAGGTGGTCATTCTATGTCTCTTTCCACCGGACTGTTAGTCACTTGGGTCTATATCGCTTTATTCCGAAACGAAAACACTGTTATTACTGTTGTACTTTCTACGTTTGGTACTACGACAGTTATAAAATTTATTCCAAAATACAGAACATCCTTGTTTCTGGTACTTCTTATGACCAATGGTCTATCTTATTTAGTTCCGAGTATTCTCCAGTATTGTATCAACGACTTATTGGTCCTCGTTTATCCCAGTACTTTATATATTTTTTTGGAATAATGGGGATTGAGGTTCATTTAATAATTATTTATTATATAAAGGAGTGTAATTGTATGTGTTCAGAAACTGTTGCAATGAAATTCTATATTATCTTCACATTTATATTTAAATATTGGATTATAGCAATTCTGAATTGTGAAGCAAATTGAAATACGTACGAGTATTTCAGTTCATAAATATTAATGTATATATCTCGCTAACATTAATATGTATGCGGTAGTTAAATGCAGACTTACCGTATAATGTAAGGCGGCTTTGGAAAAAAATATATGTTATGCATGTTTAAGATAATTACAATACAGCTCCTTATCCCTTTTGATGAGAGACATTTAATTTAAACTCAATGACTGTTGACCAAGAAACGACGTTCAGCCAAGCCTTTGGAGACCAAGAAAATAGTGACAACCAGTGACTTCGTTTCGCAAATTCTGACCAGAAGATTTCGAAGTCCCTTACCCGAATGCGCCAAATAAAATCGAAGGCCCACCAAAACTTAGGTAGCAACCCTATGTACATTATTATACATAGGGCTGTCACTTCTTCGGCCAGTACTATAGTAGCTAAAAGATATTGTTACTACACGTAATCCTTATCTTTATCCTTATCCTTATATATGCTTGAATCTTTAAAACTACGCAATAGATTTTGATGCGGTTTTTTTTAATAAATAGAGTGATTCATAAGGAAGGCTTATATATATAACTTGCCACCCGCCCCGGCTTAGCACGGGTGCAAATATTGTTAGTATAGCACACAGTTTTTCTGTAATGTATTTACTTTCAGTTTTGCACCCGTGCGAAGCCGGGGCGGGTCGCTAGTTAGTTATCTCATTACACAAACCGAATTCGGTCAGAATAGTATTCAAACTATAGAATACCGTATATAAAATATACATAAACCGACATTTTGTAAATGTTATTGACGACAATCACCGAATCCCCGTATCCGTAACTATAAATAAACGTTGCTGACTTGAAGCCGATTTCAGATCGATGGCTTTCACGAATATTATAGAAATACATACTATTGTGTGGAAATTATTCGCCTTCAACAATATCAGATTTTGTTTGTTACAAACGTATCCTTTATGCACAGATTTGAGCAATATAACAGTTTCCTTAGCTTGAAAACCTGTAAATACTAGCTGTTGTGCGCGACTTTGTCCGCGTGGAATTAAATAATATAGCTTATGTTACTCGGGGATAATGTAGCTTTCTAATGGTGAAAGAATTTTTGAAATCGGTCCAGTAGTTTTTGAGTTATTTCAATATATACAAAAATACTAAACTTTTATAATTTTTTTTTTTTTTTATATTATAAAGTGGCAAACGAGCAAGCGGCCACCTGAAGCGACCGCTGCCCATAGACATCTGCAATTGCAGATGCGTTGCCTACCCTTTACGGACGAGGAGACGCACAGAAAAAAGATAATTTCTCTTTCTATGCGTCCCCTCTCCCGCCAAATCCACTTCCCCTTCCCATCACTTCCTTAAAGAGATAGGAAGGGTAAGTGGACTAAAATTAGGCCTCCGGCACCACACTCATCAGACGAAACACGGAATTTCTTCCATTTCACGCCTGTCTTCTGTGTGGTCGTGGTATTTCACCGGGCGAGCCGGCCAATTCGTGCGAAGATGTTAAAGCGGGCTCTACCACTGTTATTAGTATAGATATAGATGTTATCTGTCAGTTCATCGACAGTGAGTATTATAGTTATATATATACAATTATATGTTTTAGAAGGGATTTTGATGTAAACTATATCACAACATTGTCTATTACATAATCCTTCGCAAATAGGGCGAACGTTCGGGCCGGGTAATAAATATTTCGTCGTATTTATTCCGGTCAACAAATACGCCCCGTCCCTTGTTTAATACCATTATGGATGCGTGTAGAACTAGGACCGTTTACTGGGCATTATTCAACGTGTTCGCACATTACAGAATATAACACGATGGAGAGATTTTAAAATAAAGAGGTGAATAGCAACGTTTTAAAAATATAACCTACGTGAATATAAAATACTAGCTGTTGTGCGCGACTTTGTCCGCGTGGAATTCAACAATATAGCCTATGTTACTCGGGGATAATGTAGCTTTCTAATGATGAAAGAATTGTTGAAATCGGCCTAGTAGTTCTTGAGTTATTTTAATACAAACAAAAATACAAAGTTTCTCTTTAATATTAGTAAAGAAAAAAACATTAATACGTTAATTTTTGTAGTTTGATTTTAGTAAAAGAGGTTTATGCTATAAGTTTCTAACGTCATTTGTTTTTTTTAATTCTATGGTTAAACTTTGTGGTATTACAACGTAACTGTTTAGTTACTTTAAAAATAACGTAAAATAAAATAAAATATATGAATATTGGCGAAAATCTTTCGTCCGATAGGTAGATAGGTAGGACCTTTTGTTTGCTTGAGTTACTTAAGTTAATTTGGATATTGTCCAGCCTATACAAAGCTACCTTTAAAAGAATTACCTTTCTCTTTTAGCCACTTTTCCGTGCGATACCTAAATCTTATATTAAGAAAATTATTCTTATGATTACTTACGATGCTAGAACCTGTCCACCGAATCGTATAATACCCTTTTGTTTCAACAAACCAAGTAGATTTTGTCAAAACGAGACGCCGGCTTTGTATCCATTTTCCGTATGAACAAACTACTTTAACTTGTAAGTGCTTTGAAATTGCGCTTTTTGCAAGTGAACGGACTCGAGTGACTTATATGTATCTTGAAATTATATATCTTCAAGATTTTAAAGGTTTATTATTTGTAGAGAATGTTGTAGTGTATTATTATAATTTGTTATAAATACTAGTAATACAGTCAAACCTGGATAACTGAGAAGGTATAGAGGTTCCGACTAGCTACCTCTATAAGCTAGATAAAAGTTTTTTTTTATAGTAGAAGGGACAAACGAACAGCGAATTGCCTAAGTAAGTTAATCCGACGCCCATAGAACCTGCAACGTCAGAGGAACGGCAGATGTGTTACCGACCTTCGATGGAGGAGTACGGTCCTTTTTTGAAGGCCTGTATGTCGTAGCCGATTAGAGAGAAACCTCTATAAGAAAGACAAAAATCGCGGTCCCTTAAACTCGCACTTATCCAAGATCCACTGTACTTTAAGTATGTTAGTTCTGGAGTGTTCTGAAAGAGGGCGCTGTACTTAATAATAATATGTCTTTTTGATGTACTGTGCTTATGAAGTGAATAAAGACGAACTACCGCATTCAGAATCGTTAATTGATCACTAAGGGAGCCGCTTAGTGTAAATCGTATGAGATATCTAATCTAGTCGACTCTGGGTGCGAGAAAGTACGTTATTTAATAGGTGAATATAAAATTGGAAATGGGTAAAAGCGCTACGGATTTTCGTCGATAGCTTCCGCCGAATCCTGACCGACATATTTCATTTTGATTGTGTGCGAATCAATCCAAAGCGTCCGTGGAATTTCCAATTTTATGTGCATTACACCCTTGGCAAAGTAAACGAACCAATTTACATTTTTTTTCCAGAACCGGTTAGTATTCGTATAGAAATAAAAAGTAATAAAGGTTGAAAACATAGAAATACGTTTATAACATGGCTTCTGATAAAATATTTTCACTTAACTAATTAGTTTTAGTGAATACTAGCTGTTGTTCGCGACTTCAGCCACGTGGAATTAAAAAAAAGCTTACGTTATTCCAGGATTATATAGCTTTCTAATGGTGAAAGAATTTTTGAAATCGGCCCAATAGTTGTTGAGTTATTTCAATATATACAAAAATACAAAGTTTCTCTCTTTATAATATTAGTATATAACCGTAACTGATGTTTAGTTGAATGGATTGCAAAATTGCATTCCAATTTTAAAAAAACCTCTAATGTACTAAAACTTTGAGTTCACAAACACAGCTACATTAGGTGAAGTAGCCATGAAAACTCGGTTTGGATCCGAGCCCACATCGGTTCATAGATTTTCACGACTTCATACTTTGCCAGTATGATGTATGAAACATAAAACTAATGGTGAGTGAAGCGATTTATTTTTTATTTAACTGAAAGCACAGAAATAGTCACAATGACCTTGGATAGAAAATAAAATCGAATAGTTCAACCTATTACTGCTATTTGAGTGAATTATGTATCCATTAAGGTACGAAAAAATCTATTTCTAGGTTTCTCCATTCCCCTTTAAATGGATTAACTCTAACCTTAGTAACGTTACAGAAACCCGAGGAAAAAGTTGATTTAATTTACCAGAATTTAGCAAAACGATGGTACCTACTCCTAGGTATTGTTGTAAGTCAAAAAATGAAATTTAAAAAAGTCTACTTAAGTGAGTTGAAATACGTATTTGTCTCAAGTCTCGAGTTTCGATCATAAAGGATGTTGAAAGCCTCGTATTTACAGTATTTTTTTATAATACAAAGTGGCACTTGAGCAAGTGGGCACCTGCCCTACTCGTAGACATCTGCAATTGCAGAAGTGTTGCCAACCCATAAACTACGGAGGAGGAGACGCACAGCAAGAGGATTATACCTCTTTCTATGCGTCCCGTCTATCGCTAATCCATCATTTCCTTATAAGGAAATGATAGGAAGGGAAAGTGGACTAAAATTAGTCCTCCGGCACCACACTCATCAGGCGAAACACGGAATCGCTTCCATTTGACGTCTGTCTTCCGTGTGGTCGTGGTACATCACCGAATTCGTGTGATTATGTTAAAACGGGCTTTACCACTGTAAAAATATAATATGAATAATATATGATATTATTCCATTATTCCCCAAATTAGAAGAATATCATCATAATTTATAAGACTTTAGATGCTTCATTTATGATTCAGAAGCAAGCATGAGCAACAAACTCGTTTTTATAAATAAGTAATGCTAGCACTCTCGAGTTCTTTACTCGAGAACTTTATGTACATTTGTGTAATATCTTACACACATGTAAACATAGATGGGACATGACGCAACATGTCAACGCGATAAATGTATGTCATTTCTTTTTGGAGTCGTTTTATATGACAGATGCGTTGAGATGTATGTAGGTAATTTGTCGTTCCTAAAGCCTGTTTACAAAGGTACCTGAATTGTATAACTTATCTTAGAAACAAAACATACAAGACAACGTTACAATAAATTTTACGCTCCTTACGGCTGATTTCACCCAAAATCCCTAAATTTTAAGTAACCTTTAACGTATTTTAAATGTCACCTAACACTACTTTCGTATTCACGAACAGTTAAGTGTCACTTTAGACCGCAAGGGATCCTTAAGCCAAAAGACACCTATCTAAAACTACTTTAGAGGTTGGTTGGTGACAACGGGCATAAGTTTTATAAAATATTGAGAAGGAGAAGGTTGGCGTGGTATGATGAGCATAAAAACAATAAGTTAATGAGATTCAATGTGGCCACAAAAGTAGTGGAAGACCAAATGGATTGTATGAAAGACGACATGATTAAGAAAAGGTTTAATTCAAATATGACTGCTAATAAAGAAGTATGGAGGAGTACATACTGTGCCGAAAATACAAAGAAACAAGGACAGATTTATAATGATGATTGTGCTGTTAATCTATGTTATTATAGGTACATAAGTAAGCCGATATTCAAATCTAAGATATTTGCTGCAGGAATAAATATTCCAGGCACATGAAAAAGGGTGTTGGGAGTTTCATTGGTATATAAAATCCTTACGTTTTCGAAGATTGAAAGGTGTTACGAAGAAATTTCTGTAGATCAATCGCATTTAAATATTTATGCACCAAACCGCGCTCTCACAATTTTGTAATCTATGCCCGTAGCCCCCTTGCGGCTTATAGAGAATACTTTAGAAAATTTGAAGCTTTTTGTTATGTTATTTTTTTAAAGATAAGACAATGGAAGAGATCACAATACTACTATAGTTCTACAAGGGTATTATGGCACTTTTTTGACATTGACAGGGCCCCCCCTACAAAGTTTTAGCGATAACAATAGGTAAAAATTTCCTAACTTACTCTTAATTAAATAAACACAACTTCTTTAATTATTGAAACTTTACTTGATCATAGTGATTGATGTAGTATAGACAGATTTAATCAACATCATAATTTTCTTCCTAGGTCGTATTAAACGGAATCTACGAGCCATATCCTTTGGATCCAAGCCAATGTAGCAAGGCGTTACTATAAAGTCGATTGTCTTGTCAACTATCCAATAAATGTTATGGCAAAAAATGTAAAACTATACATACATACATTGAAATATCGTGGTCATGACGTGTAGTAAAAATCCCAATAAAACTGATTATTATCAAAAAAGGATTTAACAAAATTCAAGCATCTATTCTATTCTCTCCCTTTTCACATAAAGAAAGGAAATACTCATTTTCTATTATCTTCTTTGTTAACAAATGTAATGCATCTTATACATGTTTTAGTATCATCTAAATAAGTGATTGTCTGATTGTATTTGTGTATTTTATATAAAAAAGTATGATTTATATACCGTGGTCAAACGCTAGTTTATTCTTCAAATAAAAAGTAATATAACCGTCTTAAATAAAGAACAAAATACCTATTATACCTATCTTAAATCTCAACATAGTTTCGGATATGAACTTGGGTTAGCGTATGACCTTGTTAGGCTCCCGAGGGAAATCCCCGCTCAACTTGCATCCTTTGTGAGATATGATACTCCCCGACGGAGAGTAATGTCTCGATGAGATACAAAGATTTACAAGATTAAAAACAAAATTGTAATATTAAAACCTGAAACAAGAACTTTGTAACCCTGATTAAAGAAATTGGGTAAATGGATGAATGTGTTTGACACAGTAGAGGGGAATTGTATAAAGAAAAAAATAAGAGTAGTTTTTGGCTTTAAGCCCGACTATTTTGGTTGTTGGAAAACAATCCCACGTTGTCGACCATTATAAGGCAAAAGAATGCACTGCAAAGGTCGTGCGGAAGCTCAGTGCGGGTCCCGGTGTATTCCACTGGAGATCCTGGAACCCTCGCAGTCGCAGTAGAGGATGGCGACCGAGGGGATTTTAAAGCGTAGAAATCTTACATAACCCTGTCTTTCCCCCAAAAGGCAGGGTATCTTTTGAAGATTCCACCCCCGATATAAAAAAGGGTGCAGGATCCCAATAGTTTGTTATGCCAAAATTAAGCCATATGTTACCATTGATTCTCTGCATAAGCTACTAAATTTAATTATGTGTGTATTCAATCTCGGCTACTGAGCTATCTTAGTTATTAATACTCCTAGTCTAAGAAGGGGAGCAACATCTGCGGCTTAACGTGACATTGTCAAGGTAAGCTAAACAGATTACAGCCACATTAACTGAGATTCCTACCACCTGATCATTTCAATACACATTTGTTACTGTCTTACTTCAAAGGGTGTTGCTATTGATTTGTGGATTCAATAAATTATAGTACCGTATGATTTGTTAATTTATCCTGCATACAATAATATTTGTAAGGATATTTCTTAGCATGTAACACCAAAAAGCTGAACTGTCCCGAATATTTAGCTAACTATTTTTTGGTTGAAAGTTTTTTGTGGATAAAGTCTCTTGGAGCATCAACTCCAATGCCAGTATCTTATAAGGTCTTTTTAGTTCTTTATATAACAGTAAGATTTTAATTATTGCAGCCACTTACCTCGTCAAAGGAATCTCCGTAGCAGGCTTCAGGCTTTCAGTAAATATTTCATGAGCAGAGGCAATTTAACCTCATTGCTTCCGTTTATAAATCAACCCCAATTCCTTTAACCCTTTATTAAGCTATGCACAAGGGGAAAGACAGGTAATAACAAGGAAACTGTTCATCATATTAATATCCTTAAACAAATTCCAAGCTCAAAAGGTAAAATATCAATATACCCATAGTAAATATAATTACTTCCTGTCTTTGACGAAGAGAAGAATAGAAAAACGACGTTCCTTGAAATTGTGCAACATGGTATTTTTTCATAGGTAATGAATTAGGTGACCTGTTCATGGTAAACGAAGCTAAAAAGTCTACACCAATTTTACCTAAAACGAGCAGAAGTTTAGTCAAATAATTTCGTATATTGAGGTTATGTATTCAACCATTAGGATAAACAACGTCTTAAATAAATAAACAGACAGTCGTCTTCGGACGACTAGACAGACCGCCAGTTTCCATCCGCACCACCTTGATGGCTGGCAATCCTCTACCGTGCGGTTTTCGCGAAACTTCTTGCCTCGCACAGCCGCACTGTGGAATGGTCTGTCCTCGGCGGTATTTCCAAACCGCTACGACTTAGGGACCTTCAAAAAGCGAGCGTATCTCCTCCTAAAAGGCCGGCAACGCATCTGTGATTCCTCTGGTATTGCAGATGTCCATGGGCGTCGATGATCACCTCGGTGTTCCCGCTGCTCGTTTGCCCCCTTTGCTTATAAAAAAAAAAGTCAAAAGATTTCTATCCAATGAAGTCAAGCTAGATGCAAGTGAAACATAATTTTAAAATATTAGTTGGTAAAATGAAATCATATTTTCGCTGGATACACGTAGTTAGAGAAATTCTCAGTCTAATTAATTTATTTCTAACATTATATTTCGAGTTCTTTTGTGGTCGTCTTTAAATCTTACTGCCTTCGCTAATTAACTCCCGGAGCGAGCAGTCAGGACAAAGGCTTTATCTTGTGCTCCTTTACTCTTTACGCTTATTCAATTCTTCATATCTAATACTCGGATTCACAATTTTATTCACTGAAGCAAATGCTACCGTACATTCGTCAGAAGATATTAGGTATGTTTTTTTCTTATAATGACGTACCATAAAAGTAACCTTAAACAGGTCATCCCCACTCTTTGCAAAAAGCTTCCCCCTCTTAACGCTAAAAAATACTGTTCTGTTTCTTAGATTACTTTACTTGGAGTATTTTCATAAAGAGCGTCGGTGGCTCAGGGTTTAAGCTCTTGATTTGTAAACAGCAGGTCTCAGGTTCGAATCGCGCCATGTACCAATGTGTTTTTCTATTTTCTAATTTCATATGTACATATTTATGAATGTAAATGCTTTTAAAAAACTTGGTAAGTACTTAGTTACTTTACATAAAACTGTTAAACTTAATATAAATGACATAAGTTTTGTATAGAAGATTTTATATTCTGAACTAACGTGTGGATAAAAATACTTTTCCATTTTTTTCCCTTTTGATAATCTTAGGCCATAAATATAAAAGTTTTATAACATGCTTTCGCTTTAACGCGGTATAAAAGGGCTTTATTTTATAAAACTGATTGTAACAATATCGAAAGTTTACGGACCCTCGAAAATTGCGGCAGGATTCGGGTTTTTCGAGAGATATTGGAATTTTTTAAAAGATTTTGAAAAGTCGTTTAAACTTTATGTCATTATCTTATCTTATAGTAATTAATGCCGCTAAATCTCACGTATATTGTTTCGGTAACGGCACCGACTAGTTTCGGACTCTTCGGGAGTCCATCTTCAGGGTGAGTGTACTACACTTAGTGCAAGACGCGCCGCGATCGCGAGTATCTGAACGAAGAAGTCCAGAAGATGAACTCCCGAAGAGTCCGAAACTAGTCGGTGACGTTATCGGAACAATATATGTGAGTTTTAGAAGCATTAATTAGTATAAGATAATGTCTCAATAAAGTTTTAACAATTTAATTATCTTACCTTTTAGGTACCGCAATACTTCTCGTATGTTATAGAAAAAAAGATAGATAAAAGATAGAAATGATCAAATATTTACTTTTTCTATTCGTCCGTTCGTCAAATCCTTTTCGATAGTGACCTAATTTTTCCCTGTACTCATCAGAAGTGCAGAATACTTATACTTCATGCCTGTCTTTAAAGTCAGTTAGATCATGATCAGGATACTCCAACTCATCTGACAAAAAGATCTTCTATAACTCTTTATATTAAACGGGTAGTTTGTTGCAAATCAAGGATTCCATTGTTTTCAATCCACGTATTGGATTTCCTCTATGTTTATACATTTATATTTATTTCCGAGCCGTTCTGAGACCTCCCAAGCTTGTCAGAATGTATACACAAGCTATTCATTTCACTGAAATAAAGGGGAAAATCATATGTTTATTTATTTAACGTTCAGAGTAGAAACTCGTCAGCGGAGTTTCCGTGTCGTACGAGCTTAGTTTAGTGTTTGACCTTGTTAACTGTCCGCTGGGAAATCTCCGACTGTCTCCTTTATATATGTTATATGAGATGTGAAGGTACACGAAACGATGTAATCATTTTCTTTGCAGGATCTTTCATCAAGATTAAAGAGGTCGGAATGCCGGAAGGGAGACGAGAATGAATTTTATTTTGTAGTCACTTAACTTGAATTTACTCTCAGCAAACATGACGACAGTATAAGCAAAATACTTTTTAGTTATAAGTTAATTCTATTCTATACTAGTTTTCGACCGCGACTTCGTCTATGAGCAACTAAACAAACATAGCCTGTCTATTCTTCCGGACTGAGTTTAATACATAATTTCACCATGAACTATCCATCGTAACTTTATAATATTAATCAGAAATAAGATTATTGATTTCATTGTTCCTTGTAATAATTATCAAAAATCTCTGTTAGATTTAGTTAACACAAATAAAACCCCAACTCAAATCTCAGACAAGGTTACTCAGCTCACTTCCTCCACAAATGAAGTTTTAATAGTACCAATTCCGGGCGGAAAATGGCTGATAGCAGTTTAAAGGTTTGGCCAACGATTCACTAGTTTAAGTTAGTTTCAAATGAATATGCGAACTGCGAACTAGGTTGTGTGGAATTCAATGTCTCTTTAATGGGAACAGTATGAAGTACGAAGTGTCCATAATATTTGAGGTTAATATATTTTTTTTTGCATTAACATGCTAGCTATCATCCGACACTCCGTCCGCGCGGAATTAATAAAATCTAAGTTAGTAACCTTTCAGACTAATTTGTTACAAAGATACCTTTAAACAAATATTCATCCATGGTAACTTCCACAGTATTAATATTAGTAAGAAGTAAGATTTAGTATATTTAATCAAGATCGGTTTTATAATATCGTAGTTAATCACGACGATTTTAACTACAATTATTTATTGTAGTGTACGAAATGAAAGACGTGCGCTAGCTTAAGACGTTTAATCAGACTGACCCAATAATGTCATATATTAGGTAACCCTATCACCATATTCAGAGGCACCAACATTACAAAATTAATATAAAATAACAACTGTACAATGGAATTCAAATTACCATAATACAATAAGCAAGACAAACACAAGTTGCCTATTGGAGCAACTCATTTGATTACGTCACAACTTCAGCATAAACTTGAGTATAATTAACACGATCGGAGCGAAGTAATTCCCTGAATTTGAACATTGGCCAGTTATATTAATTATTTTAATGAATATTAATCTGTATTTAGATTATGAATTGTAATACTGTACTTCATGGAAAATTTAACTACTATAACACACTTTATTTTATCCTGCAATTTTTTTTTTTTACTTAAATATAACTGAAGGATATTTGTGTAGTCCTGCGGCATTATAATGGCGTGGACTTGTCGACGCAGCGCCCAAACCTCTTGAAAAGGGAAAAACCTTAATTGTACGAACACTTGTAAAAGAAAGGGTATTGTTTGTGGGTTTGTAGGCGGACGGTTAGTTTTATATCTTGTTTACGTTGGGGGACTTCAAGAATATTTTGTCTTGGCCGCATTTTTTATATTTAAACACAAAAATTCACGTGTTTGGTTATGTATAACGGAGGAAATACTAATTATATCAAGATTAAGAATATTCGCTCGCAAAAACATAATCACAACACATGAACATTTATACAACATTTATACGATATTTTCATTGCAAGAATGGCAATAAAACCGAATTTTCGCCCTACACGAAATGTAGACTATTCCTTCGCACAACAAGCTTGTCATACTGCCTCAGTGTTACCAATTGGCATCTACTAGTTCTATCAATAAAGGTATGTCCTTGTTGCAGTGCCGATGACTCAGCTGGTGGCAGTGGCGGGGGAGCCGGTGTACCTGCCGTGTGACATCGCCACGCAGGACGAGGAAGACGCTGTACTTCTCGTCTTATGGTACAGGGAAGACCTTGGAACACCTATTTACAGGTACGATCGCTAGGTTTATCTTAATAGCAGATGGTAATTGAGCAAGAGGTTAAAAGAGTGAAAAAGAAAAAAGAGTGAAATGGTTGCTCATAAGTACATATGTTACAAAGACTTTGTGTTGATAATTTGAAGTCGTAGAAAACCAATAACTTCCTCAATAATTAGAAGATTCAAAGGTAAAAGATTGTAAATGCATTGATAGCTTCTTGTTGCAAAAAGTGAACTGGAACTCGTGTGTGAAATCATTTTTGCTGATAATGACTGTACCCATAATCATTAACAATTGTTAACAGTGTCGACGCTCGAGAACGTGACTTCGGTGTAGCAGAACGATGGTCAGATGAGAGCGTATTTGCATCAAGAGCTTATTTCCTACCGGAGAGGAGGCCAGCTGAACTGGGCGTGGATCGCGTCAGAGCATCAGATCAAGGCATATACAGATGTCGAGTTGACTTCAAACAGGCGCAGACGAGAAATTCCAGAGTCAATCTCACAGTAATAGGTAAGATACTAATTTTAAGCATTTAATCATTTTCTGGAAATGTAGAAAAGATATTTAGAAAGGACACCTTATACAAGTCAGATAAAAAAGAACGTAGGCGTTGTGTTGTATCAGGAGGTGAAGATGTTGGCACAGGACAAAGAGGATTAGAAAGGGCTCCATCAACAATGTCCAAGAACTTTAAATTAAAGAAGAAAATATTACCTTTAAATCAATAGTTTACAAAGAAGTAGATTAGTAAAGATTAATAGTAAACAAATGTATTTTTGGCCATATGTAACTACTCCAAGCAACGAGTGACCTAGTAACAATTTCGGATCCTGACTTGATGTATCTTTTTATATAAAAAGTTACATGTATGTGGTTGAATCTCAGATTGGCAAAGACCCAACTAGACAGCGCTTGTAATGTCAGATTAATATTCTAGATAATTTAGCAATAGTCTATCATTTTCACTTGATCCTTATAATAGTTTTCTCACATGAGTAAGTTTTATTTGTATATCTTTATGATAATATACTATCGATACAATATAAAAGTAAATTTTGATTTAAGATATTGAAGAGATAAAATGAGAGGAAAATTTTAAATGAGGATATGCGGTCTGATAAATAATAATTTAAGCTAAAAATGTGTATTCATCATCAGCTCGTCCCTATCGAGGGGCCCGGAGCCTACCCTAAGGGGTGACTAGGCTATAGTCAACCATGGTGGCCCAGTGCGGGTTGTAAAAATGTATATGAAAATAATATAATCACGTTGAGGATTTTAGATATGAAATTCTATAATAGCAGACCTTTTTTCTCCTTATTTACAAAAGTCATTTAATCTCAGATAAGATCCAATTTTTAAATCTCGTTCATTAAACACAAAACAACCAATTTGATAGCACAAAGGGAGGCTACGGTAGGTATCATATTAACAAAAAAGGTTCGATAGGATTGAAAAGATTACGATTTTATAAAGGCTCCTATCCAAATCCAATTTACTTTATAAATTGATCTAACCGATTAGGGATAGGAAAAATCTACAATCTTATCAAGCGAGAAGAACTAGTAAAATTAAATATTGAGCTTGTGTAATTCATCTGGTTCACATTAAAAATAAAAAATAAACTTAGCAGACGCCGACGCAAAATGGCAACATTTTTTTTTAGATTAAGTATTCTTATGCAAAAAGGTATAATGCAATGGTTAAGTGTTTATTGGGCTACTTCTCTGTTAAATAAAAATAAACATTTTATATTCGATGATCGTAATTAAACGACAAATTTTAAAATAACTTTGTACAGCCGCAGAAAATCCGTACAAAGCTTTTGTGTAAGCTTTAAAAAAATTAACATGAAGCAAATTCAAGCGCTAAAGCCGCTTAGCGGGCCGACTGGTTGATCCATAAAGTTACTGACGGCAAATCTGACGATAATAATCCATAATAACCCCGGTGAAGGCAGCAATTGACAATATTCGTATTAATAAAAATACTTCTATACTTAAATTATAAAAAGGGAAACTTTGTATTTTTGTATGTATTGAAATAACTCAAGAACTATAGGGCCGTTTACAAAAATTCTTTCACCATTAAAAAGCTACATTATCCCCTAGTAACATAGGTTATTTAATTCCACGCGGACGAAGTCGCTCACAACAGCTAGTATTTAATAACTTAAATTATTTAAAACTTCATGTTTCATGTAAAAGTAGTTAATGTATAATTCTTGCGGTCTCTTTCTCTGTATACACTTGTCTTATCTTTCGTCTCTCTCATGTAACGAAAGGCACAATGTTTTGCGTCCTATTTTACTTTCTATTCTTTCACTATTAAATCTCTTATTGACTTTAAGTTCAAAAATATTTTAACCTTGTAAAAATTCAAATATTGTGTACCGATAAAATTTTATTAGCCCTGATTGTCAAAACTATTATAAGCTTGAGACGTATATGTTTGTGTGGTGTAACGAAATAAAAGGCAAGCGTAAGGTTCGAGACATATAATCCGACTGACACAAAAATGGCATACAACAAGTAGGTAGAATGCGGATAGTTTATTTACAGTTACCTACACTACATTCCTCCACACTAAATGGAAGACTATCTTAAAACTATCTTACAACTAACAACCATCCTATGCTACTTAAACTCTAGTAAAAACAAATTAAACTAAACAATCGAACCACAATTAATCACAAAAACCCTAGCATACATAATATAACAAATCCTTAATATCTACTTAGGCTTAATCAATCTGCAC
>QDHC01004449.1:649730-674067 GCA_013186455.1 Papilio dardanus tibullus | reverse complement strand
TGAATTCGCCGTAATAGCGAACTTTGCGAAATTTGCAATTGTGAATGCGTTGCTTATATTTAATCGACGAAGGAGATGCAGTGGGACCTTTTGAAATATGATCTTTTCCCTTCCTATACGTTCCTCTTCCGTCAAAATTATTTTTTGTTATTGTTTCCTTACCTATATAGGATAAATATCTAAAAAGGTACCCTTCCTATAAGAACCTCTTCCGTTAAATCTAATTCTTCCCACCATTTCCTTATCTTTATAGTATAGGATAAATAAATAGGATAGTTATCTAAATAGGATCTTTCCCATACCTAATAGTTAATCTTCCGTCAAATCTAATTCTTCCCATTATTTCTTTATGCCCCACCCCAAGTTATAAAAAATAAGCAAATCAGTAGTCCCCTTTACTTCAATAGTGCTTTTAAGTATTTAAAAATAATAGGAAGGCAAGGGAAAGTGTTATTTTGTTGTTACAAGTGGACAAATACCTGGAGTCGTTGTACTCGTGCCACTCGCCGTTGTACGGATGCTTGCAGTACGCCGTGTAGTGACCAGAGTACGTCGTACCTGCATACATATACCAATAAATCATTTTTACACACATTTTACATATACTCCATAGATTAAAAAAAAAACAGATGAGACATGACATATGTCATACTGACAGCGACTGAGACACATTTATACGAAATATACGTAACGTGACAAAGACAGCGATATAGATCTTTGGTCCCTTTTTCCATATGCGATTTTCTATGTTTGGGTCCAGAAGTACATAAACATGCATGCGTGCTTATTAGTATGCGTGTGCGTGCGTACTAACGTGTTCACTAGTATGCTTGCTACCCTATGGCTTCATTAGACCGAGTTCGCGAAATAAAACGGAGATTTTGCTTCAGCGTAAGACCATTTTTTAGGTGACATCGGTCTTATAAAGCTGTAGGTTAAGTACACATTCGTACTTATAAGTTGTCTGCGTGCCTACTGACGTCTTTTTTATATTAATAAGTGGCAAACGAGCAAGCGGCAACCTTGATTCGCTGAAATAGCGAAGCGACCGCTGCCCATAGACATCTGCAATTGCAGTTGCGTTGCCTACCCTTAATGTACGGAGGAGGAGACGCAAAACATAAAGATAATTCCTTTTCCAATGCGTCCTCCCCCACAAAATCCACTTCCCCTTACCATAATTTCCTCATAAGGAATTAATGATAGGAAGAGAAAGTGGACTAAAATGAGACCTCCGGCACCACACTCTTCAGAACAAACGCGGAATAGATTCAATTTGACGCCTGTCTTCTGTGTGGTGGTATTTCACCGGGCGAGCCGGACAATTCGTGCGATGATGTTAAAGCGTGCTCTACTACTGTTATTCGTAATCTGCGTGCTTGTACGTGCACATGCGTACGTAATTATGTGTGTGCTTGTTTGTGTGTGTGTTTGTGTGCTTGTGTGTGTGTCTCACCCGAGTGGTTGCTGACCGCGTAGAGGTTGTAGACGGGCTGCGCGGAGCGGCACGCGGCGAAGGGCGACATGTCGAGCCCGTTCAGCGGGAACTCCACGCATACAGACAGCTTGCCGCGGAACCGCTCCGTCGGAGAGAACCTGCATATAATAATACATAAAACTTTGTACCAACTTAACAAGGAAATTGCGAGGATATTTAAACTTGAAATATAATATTTAATGTTTAGAAAGTTATTTTTTAATCTGAAATAAAAATAAAAGCACTGTCTATGAGTCAGGGTAGAATTTCAACCAATGGGCGAATATAATATTCCATGTACAATTTACAGTATTTATCATCTTTCCACCCTTTTCTAATATAAAATAGAAAAAGACGTACAGTAGCGTCGTATAGCGTCTTTTTTCTAACATATTGTTCGTAAGAAACAGGATTCTTACCACGATTTAGTTGATTGAGCTCCCGATATTTTTAAAAGTTATAAATCTTTTTTCTAGACTTATTCTCCTCAGAGATAAACCAACCTTTCAAGAATACGCCGATATCTGTACTATAATTTCCTCGTTTTCCTTCTGTTACCCTGCGGCTTCATTAGACCGATGTCACGCGAAAAAACGGCCTTACGCCGAAGCAAAAATCTCCGTATTTATCGCGAACTTGGTCTAATGAAGCCATCTTAATATATATAAATCTCGTGTCACAATGTTTGTCCTCAATGGACTCCTAAACCACTTAACCGATTACAATAAAATTCGCACACCATGTGCAGTTCGATCCAACTTGAGAGATAGAATAGTTTAAATCTCAAATTATAGTCGCAACTAGCGACCCGCCCCGGCTTCGCACGGGTGCAAAACTGATACTAAATACACTACAGAAAAACTGTGCACATTGTATACAACAGCCATACTAACAATAATTGAACCCGCGCGAAGCCGGGGCGGGTCGTTAGTAGGGTTATAAAAAAGGTGTAATCAATGTACCTTTTGAGATGTAGCACCAACACCTGCGGGAACTTCTGCACCGTGAACCACTTGAGGCACTTCCTCCGCACGCCGCATTTTGAACACGTCTGAAAATTTATATTTAACATTTTTTAACACCTCTAGTATCTGAGTTTTATATTAAAACTACATGTTGTCCGCGACTTCGTCCGTATGGAATTAAAAAATATAGCCTAAGTTACGCGTGCAAAAGAATTTTTGAAATCAACAGAGTAGTTTTAGAGTTGTTTCGATACATACAAAAATACAAATCCACTTTATAATATTAGTAACAGTATAGATAAATACGAGGTGCTAGTTAACATGTTAAATAAGGAGATTATAGTGAAAGTCCAGCCCGGTAAAACCGTGCTATTCGTTGGTTCCGTCAGAAAATATATAAAAAATACATGGACAAAGAAAATGTCAAAAAAGCACTAGTGATATATCATAAATTAGTTTCACTATATAAATAAGAACAGAGATTTGACTTTAGAGTAAGTCTCTTTTATATCACGAACTCATTGCCAGAAGCCTAAGCATTATAACCCCATTGGGTGAAATAACTTTCACCCAATGGGGTTATAAAATTATAAATATTTGATTACAGCGCCATCTATAGCTTTTTACTATTATATATTTTTAAAATAGCGCCATCTACCGCAAATACATGTTATAATAGAATACAGCGCCATCTATTATACTGACCGGCTTCTCGTCACCGTCCAGCTCCTCCTCGCGCACGAAGTGCTGCAGGCACTGCTGAAGCTTCAGGTTCCCCGTGCGGGACGGTATCGGCAGACTGACAAATATAACTCATAAATACTAGATTAGACTAGTTGACGACCGTGACAACGCCCGCGGGGAATTATAAAAAAACTTGGTAAGCTATATTTGGCTTGATTAATCCACATTTGACAAGCGTTAAATAAAGGCAATCCTGTGTTACGTCAGTCGAGTGTATTGCCGGAGGTTTAATTTTAGTCTACTCTCCCTACCCAATCTTTTTCTTATAACCCTACGGCTTCATTAGACCGAATTCGCGCAAAAAACAGAAATTTTGCTTCGGCGTTAGACTGTGTTTGTGTGACATCGGTCTAATGAAGCCTTAGGGTAAAGAAATTATTGGGGAGATTGAATTTGGCGGAGGAGGAGACACATAGAAAGAGGAAATATCGCTTCTCTGTACATCTACGTTGTTTAAACAAATCTGTAATTACAGATGTCTATAGGTCGCTTCGCTATTTCGGCGGATCCAGGTAGTTATTTGCTAGTTTGCCACCGTCTAATATATATATTTTTACTAGACTACAATTAGTTCAAAAGATATTATTGCGGGTATCCACTGTTAAATTTATACCAATCTCTACTAGAGGGGTCCTAGGGTCCTTGTTCACTCACCTAAGGTCCCAAAATGGGTCAAATGTGACACTATCGTGGTTGCAGTGCGTGCAGCGCAGCGTCGACTTCAGCTGACCCATGAAGATGTCACCAACACGGCTGTCCTCCATACGCACGTAGCGGGACCACGCCTCGGCAGCCTTCGCACTGTCACTATATACAAAAGAAGATAAATAAAAAGACAAGCTTTAATGCCTTGGCTTCATTAGTCCGAGTTCGCGATAAAAACGGACAAAAGACGAAGCTAAATCACAATTTTTATCGTGAAACTGTCTAATAAATCGAAGCATTGATGTAGTTTTTTTTAAATATTAGTAATTTTTATCAATTTACTAATATTTCCTTTAACTATTCCTGGTAAGCATGAAAAGCTTGTGTTAGGATATGGTGCACGAGAGTCGAATGTCGGGATTCGAACTCACGACCGTTACATCGGCACTCCGTACCCCAAACCATTAGGCTATTGGCGCTCTAAAGTTGGAGTTGCAATGACAACGCGCAGTGAATAACACAGTTTTTTTTAGAAATGGGGAATAGCAAATATAAAGAATTGTACAGCCAAATAACTTTAACAAATAAAAACAATATATTGAGACACTAACTGCTTTATTCCGAAACGAGAATCAGCGTTATTACTGTTGTTTCTACGTTTGGTAATTTATTCCAAAATACAGAACATCCTTGTTCCTGGTACTTATGATACATAATTTGGTCCAATGAGACCCCTGCTCTATCTTATTTAGTTCAGAGTGTCGTCCAGTATCGTATAATCGACTTATCGGTCCTCGTTTATCGCAGTACTTTATAAAGGGGTAAATGTATAGCTAAGGGATTCCTTTGTTGACTTAAACATGTCAAAAATGTGCTACATTAATGTCACATACCTGAGATTGTCATCAATTTCGGTAATTATAGGTTTGGGCTTAATGGTGACTCGGTTCACATCCTCGTGCAGACCTTCCAGCAAGTAACGTAGGAACTCCTTGAATTACAAAAAAAAAACTTTAAAATTACTGAAAATTTTATGTTTATTAAACAACATCATAAGGGTATAGAGCGTAGAAAGAGAAAGATATAGAAGTAGCAATAGCGTATAAGGTTGAAGGACAAAACATGCCTTAGACTACGTCATACGTATGTTGTGTGTGCACTTTACGGCTTTAAACCAATAACATCATGTCTCAAGCCTTTGCCTGGGACGTATGAAAAATTAGTTCACCGAAAACACGCTTGGAGCGCCACAATAATATGATACGTCACATTTGTTTGGGTCATAATTCTGGACCCAAACAAACAAAATAGTATACGGAGAAAGAGACCAAAGATCTATGTCACTGTCACTGTCTTTGTCACGTTACGTATATTTGGTATAACATACCTGTGCATCCTGCTGACTGTAGCCCATGAAGCGTGGCGCAAAGCGCTGCACCTGCGACTTGAGGCTGGTCGTGTTCACCACCGCGTCGCGCTCCCCGCTACGCCACAACTCTTTTATCACACTCGCGAACGCTGCACATGGACCAATCACATCAACATAAATACACAACTACATTCAAAAAAGAAGAAAGAGACTCCTTGTTACAATGGGGAGAACATTTATTAAAGGTTATCGCTTCTACGGAAATTTCTTAGCGCTCGCTTGACGGTAGTTTGGAAATCGGTTATTTGACGACGGGCCACCATTACGGCCCATTTAGAAGGATCTAATGCGTATTTACGACGTAAGTTGTCGATGAAGTCCACACATTAACCAACAATTTGATAATAAACACGATGGCAATCTGTTATATTAATTTTCTAGTAGACACTAACCCTACGACTTCATTACACCCAGTTCCCAATAAAAACGATTGACGAGATTTGCTTCGGCAAAGTCCGTTTTTATCGCTAAATCGGTCTAATGAAGCTATAGGGTCAAAAGGTTAAGCACATGACTAAAGATTGTTAATACTGACCCTTGATGAGCGCGCCCTTCATGCACGAGAGCGTGGTATTGATCTCCTGTCCGTGCTTGTCCTCCGACACGTACTCGAGCAGCGGCCTCGTGTTGGACAGACACTGGAGTACGCTGTTCATGAAGCATGTGTTGCCGATGTTGCGCAGACCGTTCAGACCTATATCAGACACAAGCATATATATCGTTTTAACCTAAAAGTCGAACTAGGATCAATGAGAAATCTGATTCCCTGGTCTCCGCAGACGACTTCCACAAGGGTGAAACTTGGACCTCTATAAACAAGAAAGATATCGCGGTCCCTTGGACTCTTGCTAATGCATGTGAGACTGTAGTATGAATGTAGATATCTACAAAAGTAGAGGAAGAAAGTATGGATGGAGCGCGTAAAAGAGGATACTTGTAAGAGTGAATTCAGATAAGGCTGATAGAGATGTATGGAAGAGATACTGTACCGACAGTATCTAAGGAAATAGGCTGATAGGTAGATGATGATGATGATGAAATATTATTTATGCCGATAGTAGATGATGACTCACCACTGGTATGACTGGCCTGACGCTCAGTCTTCGGCTCGGCCGAATCAGAGCGCTCGCTGCTGCGCCGGAGCCCGCTAGGCCCGCTCTTGCCGCCGGCCAATTCCTAAGCAACACTCACAATGAGCAATTGCTCAACACTCATATTGAGCAACGCTCAATTCACTCAACACTAACGAGTACGCTGCACAGTTCAATACTCTGTATTCTAGAAAATTGCTCATATTTTACTAACTCAGTGTCTTACGTTGAAACACACTTCCAAACATATAGTTATTTCTATCGTTAATTTTGAAAACAACTGTGATAGCAATATGTCTGTCGCGTCCAACATCAAAACCTTTTAAAATTACTTCATTTTTGTATTACCTTGTTATCCGTTTAGCGTTTCCAAAGCGTCATCAACGACAATCAAAAAATATCAGTTGCCATGGTGACGTAAAGTCCAATTGGTCACGACGTCTTAGTTTATTCAAATAAAATTAATTTCATTTTGCTCAACTATTTGCCTGGTATGGTCTGATACAGCATACTCATTTCAACAATTACTATCATGTTTGTTTTGGCACAGTACTATTGACCGTTAAAAACAAAATTAACAACTCTATACGATATCCTTTTATGTATAGAGTTTCAAAAACTTTAAGTTAAAACAAATAATACACCAATTTGAAGTAGATCCACAAAATAATGTAAAATATTCAAGTAAAAAATCTTGACTAGGGGACTTTTTAATATGACCAAACTTATGCAGAACTAATTTAAATTATAGTAACTACAATAGTTTTTATTTAAAAAAAACATTAAAATGGATCTCCCTCAATTTGTTAAAAAAATAAATACTGCACGGCACCACATAAAACAAACTAAAACTTCAAAATTACTGTAGTTTCACATATTTAGACTACCTAATGTGCCATGGTTACTACAAATAAAAAAAAATAAAAAAAATCTCTAATAATACATTTAAAAACTAAAATCAACATTGTTAAGTTAGGACATGAAAAATCAAAAAAGCAAAACAATAAACATGCAAAAACATACACAAAACAAATACAAAACATTTATATTTGTAAGTTATTGGCTCCAAAAAAATGTAAAATTTTTCAATTTTTTTGTCAAAATTATGAGATATTTTTTAAACATACTGTATTACAGTATGCTTTGAAATATTCAACATACTGTATAATGCATTATTTTGCAAAATATTACCTAGAATCCTCTTAAATAAAAAACAGGACTATTCATAAATATTAGGATGAATAATAAACCAAGTCAAAGAGTATCTTAACATTTGAAGGGATCAATCAAAATAAAGCGCAACGCACACCAAACGAAAAAGATATATTTTTTTTTATATTTTTTCAGGTTTTAAATGGGGATTCGTACACTAACAAAATACAAATCTTAAATTAGTATAATTTGTCGCGATTTAAAAATATTTCTTAGTAAATTGTAATTATTTGTAAAAAAAAACTGTTTTGGCAGAATACTCGTAACTTTCAGTCTTTCAGAGGCTCTTGATAAAAAGACATAGAATTTAGGTACAGTGTGCGAATCCTCATTTTAGGACAGCACACGTGACAGTCAGTTTTTTTTTAGGGATACCATTCGGTTCAGCGTCACCGCGGCAAGAGGCGGGTGCGGGGGGCGCCACGGTCGCCGCTCACCCGCGCGCCTAGCGACACCCGCGCCGCCGCGGTCTAGTGTGCGTTGACCATTATATTTAGACAAAATATCGTCGGCTTAGTGCAAGAACTCATTAAAGCCTTGTTCGCACAAGGATAGTATTTTAGTTGAGTAGCATTTATCTAAACAAAGGATTTACTACTGTTCGGAGTCGTTTAAGCCTAAACCTACGCACTAGGATAATAATTTAGTAACTGTGTCCGAACAGCAACATTTTAGTAGAGTAGATTAGCTAATCCTTTGTTCGGATACTTGCTAAGGCTTAAGTGACCAATGCAACAAGTAGAGTAATCAGTTAATTAATTTTAGTAATATTAAATGTCCTATTATTACCATAAGTTACTAATTGATTTTTGGATAAAAAACTAAGGCGAATTTATTTTAATCTAAATTAAACTGTAGGATACTACTAAAGCAATATTATACTAATACTTATAAATCTATTTGATATATGGAGTTTCAGCTAACATAATTATAAAAAAAATAATATGTTACTAAATTAACAGAACGCGAAGAATTTCCAATGCCTCTCTTATAAAATGTTATGGTCATCTCTCTCATTCTTTATTAAAAAAGCAGAGACAACAATATGTTTTTATAAATTTATTTCAGCAGTGGAATCCCACGTTTATAAGATACGGAATATTTATGGATATATTGAGGCTAAAAATCGTTCTTTAAAAATCTTGGCAGCTATAGAAGCAAAGGGGTGTATCAAGCCTACGAACCCCCACCCTATATAGACCAATGACCTTGTTAGACAACTTTAGTTAGATCTAGACTGCAAGTATCGCAAATATTCGAAGGCATTGAATACTTAATGCTGTAATGAAAGATACAGGGTGATGAAAAATTCAAAAAAGTTAAATCGATTATGTCAAATATGCAAAATCGACAACTATAAGAGATTAAATTACCGTTCAAGATTTCGTAATAATTTACTATCAAGTTACTTACATTCATTATGACATACAAAAAAAATGATTTAACCATCTTCATATATTAGGGTTATTTTAATTCTTCTTATGCTTAGCCCATATTTACTTTAAATATTGATTTTTCTCATTTATTAATGACAAAGTCCAAAAAATCATCTACAGGATGTTTAAAACTACACACACAAAAACGTTAAACGGTCAACTGAAACCCCCTATATCACAATTGTCTACCCAAAGATATAAAACTAATATGAACTTAGATAAGTTAGAGTAGGACCTGGTAAGTATTGAGGGCATAACTCCGGCCGGCCGGGGGCATGCGCGGCTCGAAGTACCGACAGCCACACCTCATTGCCGAGGGCGGCCAACAGGCTGGTCGTCACGCATGCCAGGATCACCAGCTCGTAGTATGTCAGCATAAACCACCGCGAGAACCCTCCCACTGACTATCTTTTTACTACTGGCAGGTCACGATAAACTGGTGATTAAAGTCCCCTATCTAGTACGGTGTCCAATGTTGGACTTCACACCTATATCACTTGAAATGTCTCTGATAACTTTCGATGCAAACAATCCACATATAACTTCCTGTTTTATTAAAGGTATATCGTCAAAACGTCTTTCTGCTCAAACACGAGTGTTCATTTGAGGTTTTTTTGTTATTTATCAGTGTTTTTAGATGTTTTTAAACACAACTAATAGTCTCTTCCTTTTTCCAAGTCTTTTTTTTTCTTCTTTTAATATTTTGTTGTTATAAATGGCCAGTTACTGAAGTCAAATTAATTTTCAAATTCTACAAAATACTGAAATATGACAATTTTTATGTTATTTTCATACTATCTTGTCTGGCAATACAGACGGATATTGATTAAAAGTTTTGGCTCAGTATGAATAGAATTAACATAACAGTAAGAAAAACGACCTCGGAAAAGTTGCGATCGCGTGTTTCTAAAGTATCAGCAAAGTAAAAGTAAAAAAAAAAAAACTTTTGCAAAAAAGTATAATTGATGTTTGTTTTAAAAACGATTAAAGTTTTTGTAAAATTATAATTTTACCGAAAAAAAAACTATAGATAGTATTAATTCAGTTTTTGTAACGAGAAGTTAGACAAAACAGTTATTATCTAACGTTGGTTCTTGATAACGATAGTTTTAGTAAGAGACGTTAAACTAAATCAACATTGTCTACGGCCATTATGGGTTATATAACAAACTTTATCACATTTTACGTCACAACACAAAAAGTTCGGAAAACTTGAATTTTTATAAAATCTCTAATCTTCAATCTACGCTGATTTCTATTCCATTCACAATAAGACTTCACTTTCAATTTCCTTTAGCTCTTGGCAATGTCACCGCACTGATATATTTAACAATCGAGCGTGCAAGGTCACTTTAGTGAATTAATAAAAAAAAACACTTCGAATATAAAACTCTAATACACTTGATGCGTGCAAAGAGGCTGGCAAGATAGAAAAAAAAACTGACATTGACAGAAAAATTAGCGGGAAACTGTGAAAAAATGGCGACCGAGTTAAGTAATTCCCGCGGAGAAGAGCATTTCGCGCGCTCGTGACGTCACGAGGCGGCCATCGCGAGGGCGGGACGCGCACTGGGCGCCGTCGGGGGTGCTTAGCCAAAAACCTATTGCCAAATTTCACAATCGAGACTATACGATTATCTTGAAGCAGCCGTGTATATGTAGATATTATTTATCTAAAATGTACTCACAGTTATCGATGGTCGGTTGTCAGCCGACGTGAGAGACTTCTTTCAAACCTTATCTGGTTAAAAATTTTATGAACAAATTCATTCATCAAGGTTAACATAATAGTTTACTTATTTTTATCAAATGAAGTATTAATTTTATAACCATTTTAATTTAATGAGCAAAATTTTAAAAATTCAAAAATTAAGATGTTTAATTTTTCAGGTCACTTAATTTAATATTTATAACACCTTTCTAAAAGGTGAGAAATTCATCTTTTCTAGTTTGTCCTTTTTGTTTTTATAGTTTTTTTTTTCATTGGTACGTTTGATTCTATGGATTCGAGTCAATGGAATAAGGAATAAGTGTAAAATCACATTAGCCAAAATGTATGGAACTTGTGGTCCCTATGGTTACTTAACTTCATTGTGGCTTACAATGCAAATTAAAATAACAGTATTTCAGATCCTAGATATTTTCGGTCGAAAGAACCTTTACCTTTCGATGTTAAACTTTCATATTACATAAGTATAATGATATAACATAATACAGGTGCGTATTCATCTATGGACATGTATGAAACGTACCAAAAAGCAAAATATCTCAAGTATAAAAAATGCCATTGTATTTTACATCTCGGGCCAGTTTACCTTGAAGTACTGGAGCGAGCATTTTATAGTTATAACGTGAAATATAAAATGTTTTTGAGATAATCTAGATGAAGACAATGACAAAGACTCACTTGTTACCAAATGCTAAATGTGTCAATGTATACGTAAGGTCATGGTTGTACAACAACAGTGATCTCACAGTTATCAACAAGCCGGACCAAGCAGCCGTTTGTTTCCAAATATGGCCGCGTATTTATGCCGTCGGTCCTTGACTCGGTCGCCGTTTTATCTACCTATTATAACACTACATCTGTCAGCCTCTTTACGCATTTAAGAAATCCAACTCACCTAAAATTAATTAACAATCAAAAACCACATAAATAATCGTTTCAAAATTAACTTGCAAAATTATCAAAAATATTTAACTGATCGGAATTTGACAGGGATGAAATTTTCGAATTTTAATACAAGCTGCCAGTGTCCAACGGAGTATCGGTACGAAAAAAGTTTTCAATGTAGAAAATTGGACAAAGTATGTTAATAAAATAAAATTAAAATAGCATAATAAATAATGATGAGAACGCCCACTAATCACGGACTTTCAAGTAATTTGTATTAAAGGAATATAAATCACACGTAGATAACTTTAAAGTTATTCAACTCTGCTGCGCTTAAAAATTCACGTGAAACGGAAAACGAAACGTCAAAAACCGCGCGTTATTCAGAAAAATGGCGACACTTTCAAATTGTTTCGAGAAAACGTGGTAGCTGTGATAATTTCCCGCCTAGTTTTATTTCTGGACGTTACATTTCGCGCTGTTATATTAATAGTTTGTGATTTTCTATCAGAAGGAGGACACGAGACTGCCGTGTAGACGACCGTTGTAAAAATGTTCGTATTGTTTGGAATTTATTGATCAATTTGATTAAATTGAGACGAATTCTTTGTCAAATCAATTCAAAACATTCTTACAAGCTTAAGAATTTGGTCTATACTTTTAAAAACTATAGTTTTAATAATTTTTAATTCAAGCTTAGTTAAAAAACTGACAGTTTTAATAGATGGTCTGTTTTGTATCAGTAAATTCATGTTGATGAAATATACTAAGGCTGGCACGCTGACCGATGAACCATGCGGTAATCGAAGTTATAATAAGAACGACAGATCAAAACTAGATGACCTGAGATACGCCTGAAACATCCGCACACAAACACGGGGACGTACACGCACAAATAAATGACACCAATAGCAAAATGCCAACGAACCCGCAGAATCTTTTTTTAAACTCAAACCCAAAGGTATTTTGCACTACACTTAGGAATTATTTGTGAAGCATCTTACTAAAATAATCAGTTTGATTTTTTCGTACTAGTTAGCTCGAAAACGGATAAACTGATCTGGATGAAAGGAATAGAGAAAAGTTACAATCTGGATTGCAGATATATTAATAGACGTAATAGTCCTGATGACGAATATGGGAAAATACATATCGCGTATTAAACAAAAAGTGCTTTGTCATACAAATAATATGGCGCCAACCTGACGTAGGCAATGGCTTCTTCAATGAATATTTTATTACACGGCAACCTAATGTAAGCCTAATTACGACTATACCGAACGGTTTATACAAGTCCCAAATACTGAGTCTAAAATTGAACATAATAAAGAGCCAATAACTTACAGATAGGTAGGTATTGTGGGTAAAAAGTGCATTCAGGAATTGTTTTGTATAAAACACAATTTAGGCGCTGGTTATCATTTACTTAATTAATTTCCTAAATACATTTTTTATTAATAAAAGTGATTACTTACCGCTTTAATATCTTCGTAGTCCTTTATATCCAGGATTCGTCTTCTAGAAGAAGGGGTTTCGGGACTGGAGTCTTCTGTGGGCTCGCTAATCGTACTATCCGTGCTAGTTTCCATTGACTTCACACCTTCTTCTGGCTCCCTCTCGTCTACTTCTTTCTCGGATCGTTTTTTTAAATAGTTTTCGTGTTCAAAGGTTTTGTTTTCAAAACCTGTGCCACTCGGAGATTGTACCTCTTCCAACGCCAAACGATCGTCCAGCTCCGAGTCTATGTATTTCAGATTAACTTTACTTTTCTTAGGTTCAGGTTTTATTGTTAATTCAACTTTATTTAGATCATCGTTAATAATATTGTTTAGTTCTACTTGCTTTGATGTTTTCGGTGTGGAAGTTCCAGACGCGATTGGTTGTGATATCTGTATGTATGATGCGAAGTTCGAAGTATGTTTCGGAGCTTTTACTTGCTTTTCTATATCGTTCTTTAGAGATTCTTTAACTTTAACTTCTGGACTACTTCTAGCTAGTTTCTTACGTTCTGTATTATCTATATCGCCATTCGCTACTTGTAT
Organism: Papilio dardanus tibullus; assembly: GCA_013186455.1. NCBI lineage: Eukaryota > Metazoa > Arthropoda > Insecta > Lepidoptera > Papilionidae > Papilio > Papilio dardanus. The sequence continues at coordinate 660,412 of QDHC01004449.1, read as the reverse complement.
TACTGTTGACTTTTCTAGTATCTTTCCAATAGGATTATTAGGATCTAATTGACTTTTGATGCTAGCTAATCTTTCTGAAGGCAACTTGGCCGTAAAGGAAATTGACATAGTGTTGTTGTCGACCCTAGGTCTAGCGAGTGACACGGGCTCTGATATAGTTTTGCTAATTGAAATATCGGAATTTGAATTTGATCTGGAACTGGATGAACCAACTTCCCACCTATGACTTATTCCGTTCTTTTCTATATATGGCAAATGGACGGGTACAGGCTGGTCTTCCTTAGACATAGTTCTAGTGTAGCCACTGGAACCGTTCTCACATTCCTTTAGTTGGCTCAGATATTGTTCAGATGTCTTAGATAATATTCTTGAATCGTTCGTGGGCAGTTTGGTGACCGTCATCTTGGAATCTAGCCTCCTCCTGATTTCGGAGACAGTGGGCACCTCGTTGCCGTTACTGTCCCTGACGCCGTTGGAGATGGAATTCCTTTTGGTATAGCTGGATGTCGGTGAGCTTTCCTTATACGATCTTCTCCCTTCAGGTTTCTGGCGTTGTTGAAAGTAACATTTTAATCGAATGGACTTCATAGTGAATATTGTTTAAAGATTTAGATAACATCAAAATGAAGTCCATAAAGTAATGAATACTGGCATATTTATATGAAATAAATGACTAAATGCGCAATGTGATTGTGTGTGTTAGTTCCAACATGCTCGGGCGCGCGGTCCACGGTGAGGTACTGGACCGCACGACCTTTGCCTTCTCTACTTGTTACTACTGATGCGATACCGATGGAAAGATAGAAACAAAATTATTGCGAAATAAACTTTAAACTACAGTTATAAGGTAGAGTTTGCGTTGTGTTATAGAGAATACTTTCAGTCGGTATACAGTGAGGCAAATTGAAAGCTGAAGATAGTAAACATGGCTTTCTTAGTGCGATACTTGTTAATGAACGGACACACACACACACGCGCACACGACGCTGTCTGCCTGCGAAATATTGATAAGAAATAATATCTTCACAAATATCAGTTTTGGGCAAATAAATGATAAAAAAATGTAATTGAAATCTACTGTAATCGTTTACTTTTTGTTAAGTTTTCATATTTATTTAGGCTTTATTTTGAAACGAGAATCAGCGTTGTTACTGCTGTACTTTCAACGTTTGATACTGGTACATTCATATAATGTATTTCAAAATACAAAACATCCTTGTTCCTGGTAATTCTTATGATACATAATTTGTTCCAATGAGACCCCTGGTCTATCTTATTTAGTTCCGAGAGTCGTCCAGTATCGTATAATCGACGACTTATTGGTCCTCGTTTATCGCAGTAATTTATAATTTTTTTCGGAATAAGGGGGTATGATCTAGAATTCGTTTCAGAAGACATTCAAACAGAGATTTGAAAAGAAAAAATTGTGTAGGTGTATCAGTGGAAACCCACATTAAATCTTATTTGTGAAAAATTTTCCATACAAAAGCTTTCTACGCAAATAAGTTGTGCTTGCCAAGAACGTTGGAGGTAAAGTGGTTCTGTTGACCTCTTTTGTTACAGAATTGTTTAAATTCTATTTATTCAAATATACCTATTTCTCTCTTACCCAGGGTCTTTAATGGGTAACTAAACGGTCTTTTAGTGTAGATTTCTCATACTAAAACCATAAGGATATGCCTTAGTGATGACATAACGAATTTATGCATGTACATTTGAAGGGGATAAGCGATAGTCCAAAGGACCGCAATATTTGTCTCGTTTATTTTCTCTAATTCGAATTTTACGCCTATGAAAATCGTCCCTTGGTACCATACAATACCTCTCCCTTATAGAGATTTCTCACTAATCTAGTTATCGCTTATCCAAGTTCGATTGTATACAACAAATATTGTGATGAAAATCGGGCAAAAAGCCCAAACCAAAAGTAATTATTCAGAGACGGACTTAACCAACCCTATGTAGAATTTCGACTACATACGTAATTACATTTTTAAGCATTTTTTAATGTAACTATTAAAATAATTATTATTTAGAGTTATGCATATAAAGAATTAATTAACTCAGTAAACTTGACATTAATGTCATTGACCTGTGCTTATAATACCGTAAAGTTTTTTTTTTAATCTCATAATCGTGAAACAGAACAAAAAGTGAAAACGTAAATTGAATTGTTCCAGCAATTTAAACGTTTAGGATTCGGATAAAAGCAAAAGTTATTTTTCGGTCGTGAGTTTTGAAAGTAAAAGTTAATTTAGATTATTGTAGTACGTAGTAATGTAGTTCGATCTATGTTGGGCTCCATTTTCCGCAAGACCACGACTAGCGTGTATTTTGCGTGACTTCACACATATCTTTGAATTTCTTCGCCGATATGTGTAGGGATCACGATGTTTACCTTCACCGTAAGAGGGTTGAGTAAATATGATCATTTTTATTTATTATAATTTTAAATCATTTTACTTGCTAACATTAAGTAATGAGGTTTTATTAACGGAATATGAGATTATCGAAATAAAGTTTGTTTACTTTATTTTAGGTCAAAATAAAAAATAAACAGCTGATTTTTTTTTATCTCTTCTAGTATTTTGTAAATTGAACCCTATTATAACTTCATTAGGGTTTACATTTGCCCTTTACCCCGATATACAGGGACGTACTCAGAACCAAAAGTAGGCGTCTATTTTTTAACATTATCTTATAATAAATAACGCAAATATAAGCCTTGTAACTTGCACTTAACAGCTGGTAAGCCATTACATAACACTGTCTATATTGAGAACAATAAATGGCTTCAGAAGTGACAGCTATCGAGTCTAGTATGCAGTACTATGATATAATACTGTCGAACCTATTACGCGAGAGTCCAAGGGACTAAACACTATTTGTTACAAAAATCCTAACTTTATGGCTTTTATGACGCTCAGGTGTTGAATATGAATCAAATAACACCTTACTTGTCAAAATTGGTTCAGTTGTTCAGGTTCACTTACAGAGTCAAGTAAAAGCATCTCCCTGGTTCAGTTAAGTAAAAATATTTACTTACAATGTATGCTTTTTCTTACTATTTAATTAGCATTGTATTAAGAGAAATTAACTACACGGTCTGATTGTTGAATTAAAAAAATATATTAAAAAACTCTTAACAGATAGAGGTTACTTTTTTACTTAATTAGAAAAGGAATTGTATTTGTCCAGTCTAGTATTTATGTCATGATTTTCATCTCAAATACTTTAATAAATTAATATAAAGTAATACAAAAATTCTAAGATAAAGGACACAGTTTTCACTGGCAAAGGACTTAGTAGAAACATATTGGTTTCTCTATTTTACATATGGTTTGATAGGGAGGGCAGTATATATTACAGAAAAAACTAAATTAACTAAGCAGAGGGCAGACTCTTTGTTAACCCTTAATTTGGCTTAGTCTACAACACTACATTTGACAATATAATAAGATATATATATATTTTAAACTGTAGAAACTCAAAGTTGGAAATTATAAGTGATTTTAATGGGTGATAATATAAAATTAAATCAAATTTAATGAATCTAGACTAGTTTATTAAATTTCGCAGACATCCAGCGTGAATACTATACATTTAAATATTGTAATTATATATTTACCTCAGTTATAGTAGCTGCTGTAGAATTCCTCGCTCTTCGCGCGGCCCTGTACGAGTCCGATGCGGGTGGTCGTCCAATATCATTCGATATGGACTTGGACCTTGCAATCTCTCCATAGTTACTCTGATTCTGTTGCTGCTTCTGTTGGATCCTTTGCGTCAACGGTATATAGTTAGCTGGGGAGTATTTATTGTATAGCTCAGCGGTCGACATCGCAAGTGCAGCTGAACTAATAAAATTCCTCTTTGAATTTCTAGAAGTGTCCGCCTTACTGCTTTCGCTGCGTGTTGTTGATATATCTCTCGATCTGGACTCACTCCGATCCGTTCTATATCTTGATGAAATACCGCTGTCGGAGTCCGTAACACTCGGTGCCCGGGAACTCCTAGTATACTCCACCATGGAGGTCTTCCTCTCTGACTTTCCATCGACATCTGAGTATCTTGATTTGTATTCTGTAGTTCTGTCTCCAAAGGAGTTTCTTAATGTAGATGTGACGTATGTGCCACCTGTGGACCTGAAGTACGGCTTATCTAAGCTAGAAGACGAGGTCAGGGTAGACCGGTAGGAGCCGGTCAGGTTGGAAGAGGTAGAGGTGTATCGCGACGGTGAGACGACAGGCATTGTGGACGTATGTTTGACTTAGCCTATGCAATTATCACATAGTTTGCTTAGCTTAGGTTTGGATTTAGTAGGTTGTCAGTTTGATCCTCGTTGGTGGTCGCTTTCTTTGCATCTTTAGAACACACCTGCAATAAAATGTATAGTTATCATATACATTATTAGACTAATGTTGTTTTGAATTGATGTTATTGGAGATTGAGAGGACTTAACTAAATTATAATTTGCAAGTAGGAATAGGCTTCCATATCTATAGCATTTAAGACATTAAATAAATAAGATGTCAGTTTATTTTATTTTATGGATGGTCACCCAAGGCACATTCACTACAAAGCGATTCTATAGCAAAGTAAAAAATTTATGGAACCGACAATGGCGTTAGATATCTCACACGTAACACATGACTTAGCGAATGCCAATTTCAGTTCCATACAATATTGTTGATTCCATTAGATCCGATCGAAAAGTACTTTGTAGTAGAGACTCGCAATTGTTTTTTTCACTATATTATATTAGAATCCAATTAGACTGTTATATTTAAATTTCTAACTTGAACCAAAGACATCGTTGTGTTGAACAAATGTGTTATTTCTTTACATACATTGCCATACAGTATATTTATGTTTGAGATTAAATCAAATAATGATTTTAATTTAGAATTGGTTTCAACAATCATCACAATGCACCATGTTAATGTTACAGTAAATTAGTAATAAAATTTAATGTATACAATATTTGGCATCCACACACAGGATAAACTAAAACCTTCACATTTGGAGTAATTTCGAAATAATGAGCATAACATAACATTATACAAAAGAATTTTCTGGACTGTTTACCATGGTCTATTACTATGTCAAGGTCACCGTTTAATTCCATTGAATTGATGAATACTCAGACTTGTACCAGATGTTTAGGTACCGCGTAGTTATTTGTCATCTATCAACACATGAACGTAGATATTGAAATTTGATATGTATGATTATATGATACAGTACAAGGAAATTCAAGGCCATGTCACTTCGAAGTACACAGGCACCGCACAATTTTATTTCAACACTTTCACACCACTCACCCGATGCGGAGTCCGCAAAATCACCATATACACACCGAAAATACGTTTCTTGTGCTAAAAATAGCGTATCCAAAAACGTTTTTGCATGACACACAAAATTTGACAGAATTCTCCGCACAGTAATTTAATTTGCCGTCGGATCACGTGAAACGCGTCGCAATAATTATCGATTGTTAATAATCACGGAATATTATGCGGGATACTCACGAAATAATAGAATCGCTGTAACCAAAGCAACTGGATAATAATCCCTCGCTCTTCAAAATTTTAATTCTTTCTTTAATATTTATGTAAAATCACCTCCGTTGCACGTACACTTTTTAAATCACTTTACAATTGTTTTGTTAAACAATAAAATATGGATACGATGTTAGTCGTGCAATATTTTTCTTAAGCTCATGTAATTTTAGATGTGCTAATGCTCCATGGATCCATTCGAGTGACGTCAGTTGAATTGTTGGTGTGGCAATCCTATTTTTATGGCACTTCCGTATCAAATATAATATGAAGTATTCTGATCCTTTTTCCATTCTGATAAAGCTTATATTACAAACCATGACAATGCAGGAGTCGCTGTAAGTGTTGCAACACCAATAGTTGATTTTTAATTTTAGTCTTTAGTCAGCTGTTCAAGGTATGTTTCAATTTAAGTGTAATTTAATGGTTAAATAATAATTGTATGTTCTAAATAAGTATCGTAATTATTTTACTTAGTGAATATAATTATTTTTGTAAAATGTTTTTGATACAATATAGTTGATTCTTTTTGATAAGAGATGCCGTGCTTGTGATTAGGTAACATTTAATCTTTTCCCCAGCAGATGGCGCTAAGCGTACTAAAATGTTTCGGCAGAAACAGAAAATCGAATAGGATAGTGGAACAGTTATATCTTTTCATGTTGGATTTTTTGAAGGTTTTTATTTCTAATTGAATCTTAGTGCTTTAATGTTCCGTTTTATATTTATAATACTTTACCCTAGACTGCTGATTACTTACTTATCTTATTTAGTAGCATCGTGTTACTGGACCAATTCCCGAGTTCAAGTCCGGTGCGACCGTGGCGAACTTTAGCGTAAAGTTAGCGAACTTTACGGTTTTGTGTTAAAGGTACGTATTGTTCTTAATTTTATTCTTTTATTTATTACTAATCAAGTTCAGCTTAGCAGAGTACCACAAAACGTTTTAATCGTATGTGATTTCGTGAAAGGTAACTAATAATACTTTTCCAACCATATAGGTTACTAGATAAGTCATATCATCCACTATTTTATAATCAGCTATATGCCCCGTTTATGGGCGTCTTTTTAATGTTCTAAAAAATCAATAACCCCAATCGAAAAGTCGTACACCAGGTGGTTGGGTAAAAATTATAAAAAAGGATTTCGCGACAAAAGCACGCAACATCACCCTCGCCGCGCCTTTTGTGCGAAAGCGCATTTTTTGTTGTAAAATAACGCTTTTTGAGTTAATTCCCAACTAGGTATTGTATTTGGCCACTCAAATGTGTCGTTCTTTTTTTTTAATTTACTCTTTCATGTATGGGTTAATACGAAGGGTGTTTTACTCTTTTGGATAAAAAGCATACTTTGTAACGGCTTTTTTTAAAGCATTCGATAGTCAGCAACATCGTAGGGTATATTTTTTTTTTATATATTTTTAGTTTTTATGGTACTGATTTTGAATGTCCTAATAGTCTTATTTTACGTACGTGTTACTAAGCTTCATTCGTAGCAGTTCATAACTTCATGTTTCTTGTTTAGATCATTTTTTTTTATTCTAGACATTCGTTGTGTATATTGGAAGTGTAGATTTTATGAAATGAAAAACTTTTTATACTTGTAGTAATTTATTTCATCAATACAGTGGTTATTCTATTCTATCTTTAAAAAAAATTGTACTACTTTTTGTTATGAATATTTTTAAAAAATAATTAGGATATCTGTTATATCGAAATAAATCTTTCTTTCAAATATCATTTTTTACACAGGTTTATTAAAATTAAAGTAATTTCCCGAGTATTTCCTTCTTGTTTCTTCATCTTCTTTTGTCTTGACACGGTCGTTTCGCCGCCGGCCAGGAAAGTTAGCAGGCTATACAGTCTCCCCTAATAGTTGTAATGCAGTACTATACAACCTACTACCTCACCATGCCGGCGGCTTTGTCGCCCACCTTTCTTCACTTCTCTCTTCTATCTTCAAGTTAGTTTATTTATAAATATCTTTAATATTATATAGGACATTGGTAGTTACTTAATTGTTTAAATAATTGATAGTTAGTACTATAAATATAGCGATAAATATTTAGTGCAAAAATTATCTACTTTGCAGTGAAAACCTCTTAGCAATATACATATTTTTCTTTAATTTGCTTGTAAAAAATAGTGAATCTTATTCGTATTACTACCTAATTATTATAACAATCAATTAAAGAAAAAAGAATATCCCAAAAGAAAAATAATATGAAAACTAAGTAACACAAAAAATAATAAAAAAATGTGCACACTACAAAAAGTAAAATAAAAAAAAACGAAGAAGGCGACGATTTCCCGCCAAAACTGCGCCCGCGTATCACCAAACTTGTGTGAAGCCGCGCAAACTGCGAGAAACCTGTCACAGATTATCACAAAAACGTTTTTCATTTACTTTTCTATGATCTATGGCCAGAAACAATTTTGAATAATTTTCGAACGTTGTTTTGACAAAGTGACAGATCGATCGCAAGATGGCGTCTCCGGAACGACAAATGCGCACAAGTTCGGATCTACGGGTTCCAGTTGAGGGGGGCAAGGTGCTAAAGGAAAACGATAAATCTAATAATATTAGAAACTTCTAATATTATTAGATCTAAAGCCACAAAGAAAAAGAAACAAAAAATAACACAGGAGTTAACAAAACAACAAACATCTAAAAATACTAGAAGCTATTGAGCTTGAAAATTATATTTTTTATTTCATCTAGAGTAAAATAGATAAGTGAGATAGAAAAATAAACTAAAAAGTATTAATTAATAATCTGAACACAGTCTGTCTATATTATATTTCGATTACGATGACATAGATCCTATGTCGGTTAGCGACATACAGTCAGAAAAAACAGTGCTATTCTAGCCACAGAAATAAAAATATAGGAATCTATCTACCTTACGTATTTAAATACATTTAAATTACTTTTATTTAGTATAAGATCCCTTTTTCTGTTCAACTTATTTCCTTCTTTGCTATAGTCGACTGCTAATATCATATTTGACGCAATATTTAAAATAAACTCTCATTCCCAATATTGTCCACATTAGTCTCTTAAATACTCGAAGTAATTTATTGTTTATTTTAAACTACACTAACCGCCACATTCCTCCAAGTGTCTCCAGTAAATGGTTACTATGGGACTCCCTGAGTGTAGACTTAGTATTATAAATCCACACAGAAGGACTGCTATGCAACCATTCAACGACCAGTGTGGCTGTTAGTGATCAGGTCTCCACTAAGCAGTACTCTAAGTGGACCATAAATTACTCTAAGTACGGTACCACATACTACCTTATGCTGTTTAATTTATCTCAATAGTATTTTTTTAATGAGAAAAGGGTGCAAACGAACAGCGGAAACACCGCGGTGATCATCGACGCCCATGGACATCTGCAATACCAGAGGAACCACAGATGCGTTGCCGGCCTTTGAGGGGATGATACGCTAGCTTCTTGAAGGACCCTAACGTAGCGGTTTGGAAATATCGCCGGGAACAGACCACAATGCGACTGTGCGAAGCAGGAAGTTTCGCGAAAACCGCACGGTATAGGATTGCCAGTCATCGAGGTGGTGCGGATGGAAACTGGCGGTCTGTTGACTCGTCCAATGAATTCTTCAGAGAACTTTCAGGCTTCATCTGTCAGAGTTACTTTAAGACATATTATAAAGTATTAATAGGGGGGGATTTAAGGGGATGATGGTACTGTTAATTGTATTTAAGAAAAAACTTTTTACCGCAACTTATTTTCGACCAATACTTCGGTGTCGTCTGATCTCCACTCCCATACATGAGCATCGTAATGTTGATGCGCTAATTTCAATTGTACTTCTTAAACAAGCGCTTCTCAGGAAGCGCAGCTAAACCAAATCCATGTCACGATCTGAAAAATATAAACGAACAAATATAAATATGGTTTAACTGTTACTTTGTAATTTTTGTATATTTTGTAAATAAAAAGTATGGATGCGTCTAGCAAGGTTATTATAATCTTGACGGTTGTCTATGGTTCAATCAGTCCTTATTTCCATTTAGCTGCTTTCATTATGAATTTCAATCAACAAGTCACTTGGTCCGATACTTTAAAATTGCGCCGAGCTAGCAGCTAAGTAGAAATAGGCACTTATTACATCCGATCCCGAGATCGTGATTTATTTCTACAATGTTGCCAGTATCCTGCACAAAGCGTGATTTTTTTAAAGCAAGCCAGTTTTATTCCCACGTTCTTAATTTAATTTCAGACCGTTAGCAGATTATAAAAGGCATAAAAAGTAAAATAAAGTAAAGGCTAGGTGAGACAAAATGTAACAAAGACGTCGGGTGCTAAATAACGTACAATAAGTAACTAAGCCATTGATAAAAGTCCTGTATTGTTGTATGATTTATTGATTATTTCCTGTTTGTTTTTTTTATAATTCAACACCTCGGCATGATCTTTGCCTTGACAAACATAGATAAAGTGGATCGGAACAAACAATTGGGGATAAAAATTCCCAGTAGCTTAAAGATTTTTTGTCTATGTTATTTAGGGGAATTAAAAATTATTTCCTATTTTACTCGGTGATAACGTAGCTTTATAATGGTATGAGATTTTTTGAAATCGGCACAGAAGTTTGAGTTATTTCAATACAAACAAAATTTTGGTTTAATGCGTTAATTTATAGTTCGTTAATATTTTCGGAATAGAACATCCATTGCATAACATACTAGTCATACTGATTTTTTTTTTAAACTGAAAACTGGAGAAGACTTAAGAAACAAAACAACCATTTAGGTTGATATTTAAAAAAAAACAACTTATGTAAACAATCCTTGCAATTAAAAACCCATTTTTAACCTGTACTGTTAGCGTAAATCAAGGCAGGTGTACGACGGCGACTTCCTTGGCGCGAAAATTAAAAAAAAAGAATAAAAATAGCAGCAGAGTGCGTGAGAAACACGGCAGATGGCGCTCGATCCGCCATGTTTACCGGAATCTGATGAAAAAACCGTAAAAAGTATGCACAATGGAAGCTATCGTTAAAAAACTGACGCGTTATAATTTACGCGCTTTTTACTCGCAAATATTAGTAGGGCTTACTTTTTTTATCTTAACGGTATATTGTCTGCTTGAAA
>QDHC01004449.1:633482-649256 GCA_013186455.1 Papilio dardanus tibullus | reverse complement strand
TAAGCCTAAACCTACGCACCCGGATAGTAATTTAGTAACTAAACGTGTCCGCAACATTTTAGTAGAGTAGATTAGTAAAACCTTTGTTCGGATGCTTGCTACTTGCGTCTCGACTAAAATACTATCCTGGTACAAGGCTTTACGCCTACACAATCTCCGTTTTTATTCCGAACTCGGTCTAAAAAAGGTATAGGGTTATAGACAAAAATCTCAGATTTTATTAGCCTTGTGTACGAAGGGCCTAATTGTCGTGAATATTTTCTCGTCAATTTATAAACTGTGGAAATTAAAGTAGAATTATTCTAGATATGAATCAGAACCAAAGTCCGTTCATGAAAAAAAACTTAGCAAAGTTGTAAGTAGCAATCGAAGTAAACATTTCTAGGTCACCTGTAATCAAGGATACGAGTATATTATTTCAAGGAAGTGTGGACATGTCTGTCAGGCTGCAGGAGGCTTCGCTAATTGCCCTTCTGGGAAGCCTTTGGCCTTGCTAGGTCCGCGCAGACTCGCGGCGGCCAGACCGCCGCCAGACGTTTTTTTAACAAGCCCCGACCTGTTGCCAAACCGGATCTCGGGCGCCGTCTGTGTATGGTAGGTGTTATAAGCGGTAGCGAATTTATTTTTTAGCACGTTGGTAAGGTTAGGAAAACACTTAGGAACTATATTTTCTCTTTAGTATCAGTCATTGGAGTTATTTTTCTAAACAAACAGCTGCAGTTGTTGTAGCAGTATCTATTCCTACTAATATTATAAAGGGGAAGGCTTGTATTTTTGTATGTATTTAATAAATATTAATTTTATTTAAAAACTGTAAAGAAAACAAAACATTATAACTACTTATTATTAAATCTATCTTCCGTTCGGTTTGTTCTCACAAATATTGTTGTTTAACTATAAACTAAATAACTCAAAAAGTACTGGATCCATTTCAATGATTATTTCACAATTAGAAAGCTACATTATCACTGAGTAGCATACATTATTTTATAATCGCACACGTACGAAGTTGCAAAACGTTACCGCTTATAACTTGTACCACTCAAAGATTCGCGTCGGAACAAGCTCTCGCTTAAAGTCGCCTGTTCAGAGAAGCTCCTGCACAGCCACGCGGCACTTGCTTCATACACTTACATACACACATACATACAAACACGTCGTCCTTGCATGCACCTGGTGGAATAAATATAGAACATCTTAGACGTAGAATAAATGACATAGTCCTACAAGGATATTTTGGCACTTTTTTAACATTGACAGGGGGACAAAGTTTTAGAGACAACAATAGGTAAAAAATTCCTAACTTCTTTCAAAATCCCTCAGCTATCTTTCCCTGATTGGTTAATATGTGACGCTGTCAAGATGACATTGTTAACATATTTTCCGAGTGCCATATTATCCTTGTAGACCTTAGACTATTAATATATTGTTTTCTCTGTCTACGTTGTAGACCTATACGTTTGTATGTCTGGAAGTTAGTATGTCAAATATATTACACTACAGAGGGGCTCGGAGCGTACCCTAAGCCCTGTAGTACCAGGGTTGCATTTTAGTCGAGTACCAAGTAATTTAGTAACTAAACCTATCCGAAAGCAACGTTTTAATAGATTAGATTAGTAAATCCTTTGTGCAGATACTTGCTACTTGTAAGTAACTCGAAGTTGGTAGGATTACGATTTAAACTATGCCATTACTTAGCTAATAATTAGAACCAACAGAAAACTATTTTGGTTCTTCTAACTTCAAATTCAAGTCTTGTCATATTTTTGACCCAGTAACACGATTGATGAAGGTAAATCGTGTGGTAATTAAATAAAATAGCCTTTATTGCTAAACAACGTATTTACAGTTTTAATACAACTAAATCTATTTAATTGCTATCGGCAACTGGTTGTTGTGCTTGTTGTAAAGCTTGTCTGTCGCCAAAGGCCTCCTCCAAAGATTTCCATATATATCTATCTTTTGCTAAACGGGTCCATAACGGTCCCGCTATTTTCATAAGGTCATCTTCCCATCTTCTTGTCTGTCTGCCCCTATTTCTTTTTCTGTCTCTTGGGGTACCACTCTGTTATCAACTTCGTCCATTTCTCTTTGCTTTCTCTTAGCATGTGTCCAGTCCAACGCCATTTTAGCTGTCTGTAAGTTGTGTTGGTAATTAATTGTTTAATATAATAAATGTAATAGCGAGGTGCATACTCGTGTACCACCCGTGGTACCCTGGTCGCCGTCGTGCGACATACGGAGCCTTTTGTGTCCCGTCGCGCACGCCAAACAGGGTTATATACGTTTTTTTGTTAACACTATACTATAGAATAGTATGGCTCATCGTGATATTAAATTAATTTAATAATCCCGCCATGTACCAATGTGTTTTTCGATTTTCATATGTACGTATAACCCGATCATCTTACGGTAAAGGAAAACATCGTGATGTCCATATCGGCGAAGAAATTCAAAGATATATGTGAAGTCACGCAAAATACGCGCTAGTCGTGGAATGAAGGAAAATGGAGCCCATCATGGGCGAACTATACTACACTAATTTAATTAGTTTATTTAATTAGTTGTTATAGTAAATAAGTAGTAAGGTATGTCCATACTATTCTAACGTATCAGCAAAACATTTTGCGCTTAAAATAGTAGTAAAAAAGTTTATTGTGCGTAAGATCCCTTTCGCGTATGGTATAAAGCCTCTTTTGTGAGCGCAGCAGCTGATTCCTGTGCCAGCGGTGGAAAATTAAAAAAACAACTGCCAGTACTAATTATTTTTCAAGTTTTTAATGTGTTGTTCTGAATAAGAGCAATATCATTCATTTGTTTTTGGAAATATCCAATCGTAGAAAGAAAAAGGTATAGAAATGGCTATAGCTTATACGGTTGAGGGACAAAATGCCTTAGACTACGTCATAGATATGTTGTGTGTGCATCACTTAACGGTTTTAAACCAATAATATCATGTCTTAAGCCTTTGTCTGGGACGTATGGAAAATAAGTTCAAAGAAAATACGCTTGGAGCGCCACAATACTATATGATACGTCACATTTACTCGGGTTATATTTCTAGACCCAAACAAACAAAATTGCATACGAAGAAAAGGACCAAAGATCTATGTCGCTGTCTTTGTCACTTTACGTGCATTTGGTATAAATGTGTCTCAGTCGCTGTCAGTATGACATATGTCATGTCATATCTGGTTCATTAATCTTTGCATCGAATAGTGTCCCCACGGCGCCCTCTATGGGTCGATTCTTCTAGAAATCAAAGCTTTTACATTAGTGTAGCATTAGCCTTACTTTAAAGTGAACTGCATTGCCAAAAAATATAAACAACAGTTTTTACAGATCATGGAAGTCTACGCTTGCCAGGTGTTATCAAAATCCTTTTAAAATACGAGTTTATTTTTTTTAACAAATTAGGGGTATTTTTTACTACCCTTCAATTATTTTCACCGTGTCACGCCGGCTAGCGATTATCGATTTTTATTGATTTTTTTTTCATCACTATTGTTAACGCAGTATCGGGTTCGATCCCGGATTAGGGTTACGGTTAGAAGGGGTGCTTGTAACAAAGAGTAACTAATTTTAGATAAAACGTACTTTTTGAAATTTACCCATTTAAAACTATATATTTTTGTGAACAAAGAAATCGAACTATTATTATTTTACGCATTGATCGTTGTGACACACAGACAAACAGAAAAAAAATAGAAATAAAAAAAATGAGGTGACAGAAGAACCTTGACCTTAAAAACAAAATAAGGATGAAACTAACGTAGCTTCAATGTAACTTATTATATGTATAATATTAAAAACAACAAATGCCTCAAGTGACAACCCTAGACAGTCTTGACCTAGGACACTAAGGAAAGCTACGAGAAAAAAAAACAAAACGAACATGAAGAAAGTAATGACTCCTATGCTTCACTAAAACTGTGTGTTTATTGAAACACTATTAACAAAACATACATCCCTTTCACTCTCTTTGATACAATTGAGATAACAATAATCATTGTAAGATTGTTTCGGCAGTGGAAACTCAATATATACATGTTATGTGACAATCACAAAGAACGCTAAATGTACAAGTGCCCCACGCACGCGGTTACCATATTAATTTGCTGGCTCGTCATTACCTGGCCAATTATGATTTATGTTGCAGACAATGTGCGCTGTCGGTTAATTTACAATATTACTAATGTCCATGTAAACTTAATTAGTTTGGGAATAGAAACATAATAAGGCGGGCAAAAACACAAGGTTTTTCTTGAAGATTATATAATTTAATCAGATTTATCTTACGACCTTGATGTTACAGATCAAACTATCATTTAATTAGAGCATACTATAGCAAAAGCTAAAGACTAATTGGCAACTTTCAGTTTTAGAAATTAACAAAAAATCTTAGCATTAGTAATTTGCAATACTTGCTAAAGTAAAACAAACTTATCTATATCTATACTAATAAAGTGAGAAATATTGTACTTTTGAATTTTTGTATTTTTGTATGTATTAAAATAACTCGAGATTTACTGGGCCGATTTCAAAAATTCTTTCACTATTAGAAAGCTACATTATTCCCGAGAAACATAGGCTATGTTATTTAATTACGCGGACGAAGTCGCGCACAACAGCTAGTCTTTAAATAATCTAGTGCTAGTTACTTTTTCATTTACGTAGGTATTTAAATAAAAAGTAATGTAGCAATATCCGATGCGAAGTGTATCTGATTGTGCTATCCGGACGCTTAGCGGAACGACTGAACCGGACACTGTGCCTGCGACACGGGCGACCGGACATTCTTTGTCTTGGCGTCTGTTTTGGGAAGCAGCGGAGGTCACGGCCGCGACCGTCGGGTGGTTGAACTCTTTTTATCTGTCGCGAAATAAAGCGATATTCATCTAATATAGAAGCTTCAAACAAAGCATTGTTACTCATAGAGTATATATTTATCCGACGCTCTTACGATGAAGGAAAACATCGTGATCTCTGCACATATCGGTGAAGAAATTCACATGTGTGAAGTCACGCAAAATACGCGCTAGTTACGGAGTTGCGGAAAATGTAGCCCATCATGGATCGAACTACTACTACATAGAGTTGAAATTAATATTCGAACTCGATTTTGCTTTTCTCTCGCCTATTGAATTAACATTTTTAATGTCTTAACCGATCGCAGTACCTATCAAAATTATGATTTGTTTAGAGGACTATCGTGTCAAACGATACTCATTTTTCGTCCTTATTCGTGTAGATCATTGATTTCTAAAGTCCAGATGAACCTTTCCTATCTACAAAACTGCTAAGACATAAACCAGATAAAAATCTACAAAAAAAAACAAACTGCTCTAATTGGAATCAGGGGGGTTACACAAAGTAACTTTCGATTGGCGATATCGCTAATGGAATCCGACAATGAAATTCTTAAGTCATGTGCTTGTCACGTGTGTTATCGAACGTCATTGTTAGTTACATACATTTTTCATGTACACTATTGAATCGCTTTGTAGCGCATATACTTTGGGAGCGTTACCCATTTCTAGAGGTACATTTAGCGATTGATTATTCTTGATACTGTTACGTTCGTATCCGTAACATATATAAAACAAGACCGTAGTATGATTGAATGATTGCAGCGTAGGATGTCCGCGACCTGTGCCGCAATTACGTTTATTCGTATCATAAAATTCAGCGTTTGGTTGCTATGCTGAAATAGTAAAGCCACGCTTAGACTTATTCTAATACTAGCTGTTGCGGCACATCACTAGTTGCGACTAGTGACATTTCGGCGCGATAGTGCACCTCACTAATCCGCCATCTTTCTTTTCTTTCTGGAACGCGGCCACGTCTCCTCTTCCTTCCCTTCTTACTATCAACACCTAAAAGTGCAGTAAACCAGTGAAAATTACATCAAAGGTTAATATCCATAACACTAGCTGTTGTTCGCGACTTCGTCCGCGTGAAATTAAATATTATAGCCTATGTTACTCAGGGATAAAGTAGCTTTCTAACGGTGAAAGATTTTTCGTAATCGGCCCAGTTATTGAGTTATTTCAATACATACAAAAATATAAAAATATCAAAATACAAAGTTTCTCTTTTTATAATATTAAGTAAGTACTCGTATAGACAAAGAGGTCTGTTAAATTGTGAGATGCGCTTACTTTATGATTTTGTAAGGGTACTAAGCGAAGCCTTATCCTATAATTTATTTCCGTATTAGGCCCTAGGTCAATAAGATATTAGGTGTTTAAAACCTAGTCATTGTTTTAATTTGTTTTAAATAGCGTTACATTTACAGTTAAAATTAATTAGATTCTTATAACTCCGTAATTGTAATTTAAAATTTAATTTAATTAAACTCAGATGCCGACATTTGATTTTTTTGGGTGTATTTTAATAATTATTTTTCTTGAAATTAATTGTAGAAGTTAAATATAATATTTATTATAAAAGCGGCTTTGTTATGCAAATTCAAAAAAAGTTTGAACAAATTAAGATAAAACTTACGATTAATTTACATTAATCATTGCATAATACAGTCAAACCTGGATAAGTGAGAAACTCGGATTTAAGAGAAAAGTCTATAAGCGAGACAAAGAACGTAGTCCCTTGTAGTCTTGCTTATCCAGGTGACTGTATACTAAAGATAATACACAACAAATATCTTATTTAATTCTTATACCTTGAAAAATACTTTTTTAAACTAATTAGACTGTTATTGGAATCCAATATAAATAGCTAAGTAAAATTGATTCAGAATACAACACTAATTGGAGTTGTCAATGAGATGTGTCTTCAGACTTTCTGAGAAAAGAGAAGCTAAGGCTCCTTGTACACAAGAATATGCGAATCTCTGAAGCTTTGAACGCACCAGGGGCTTACCAAAAGTACTTTCCGATTGGCGATATCGCTGATGGAATCGACAAAAATGTATGAAACTGACATTGATATTCGATAAGTCATGTGATTGTCATGTGTGAGATATCGAACGTCATTGTCAGTACCATACATTTTTGATGTTCGCTATAGAATCGTTTAGTAGCGAATGTACTTCTGGTAACCCCCAGGATTATATTTTAGTCGAGTAGTAAGTAATTTAGTAACTAAACGTGTCCGAATAGCAACATTTTAGGAGAGTAGATTAGTAAATCCTTTGTTCAGATACTTATTAATTGCTACACGACTAAAATACTATCTTGGTGCGAAAAAGGCTTAAGCGAAATAAAATCTCATAGAAATCCTTAAAAAGGTACGAGAGACTGTTTTGTGTAAGCTCTTAAAGATATCAGATTTGTCGTATACACATTGGTACTTGACGGGATTCGAACTCGGGACTTGCAGTTTACAAGTCAAGAGCTTAACCCCTGATCCACCGACCATTTTACCAACCTGCACATATCGGTGAAGAAATTCATAAATAAATGTGAAGTCAGGCAAAATACGCGCTAGTCGTGAAGTGGCGGAAAATGGAGCCCATCATGGGTCGAACTACATCAGATTTGTCTCGCCTTGTATACGAAGGGACTAGGCAAGATAATTGACCTGTCTAGCCGCGTGGGAGTCTATGAATACTTTAATACAAATAATATAATAATAAATAATAATACGTTATTAGGAGAAAAGAAAACCAATCTGTATTTATAAGAAAATATTAAACAAAATTAACAATCTTTGGTCTTATTCTTCAGGCTTCGCAGTTGTGCCTTTCTTAGTAAATGACATGTTCTTAACAGTTTTAAAAGAGAATTCTTTTTGTTGGTAAAATAAAATATCTTAATACAAATAAATCTCGTGCCACAATGTTTGTCCTCGATGGACTCCTAAACCACTTAACCGATTACAATGAAATTCGCACACCATGTGCAGTTCGATCCAACTTGAGAGATAGAATAGTTTAGATCTCAAATTATAGTCGCAACTAGCGACCCGCCCCGGCTTCGCACGGGTGCAAAACTGATACTAAATACACTAGAGAAAAACTGTGAACATTGTATATAACAGCCATACTAACAATAATTGAACCCGTGCGAAGCCGGGGCGGGTCGCTAGTATTATATTATTAGAAATCATTCAATACTATACTAAACTATCAGTCAAACCTGGATAAGTGAGGAACCTTTATAAGGGAGAATCATTCTTTGGTCATATTCATTAATTTAACTAATTTACTTTTTAATGTATGTAGTCTTAAAATTATTTTATTTGTAGTAGAAAATAGAATTGTTATTTTTAAGAAAAAAAACTATTATTAATAGGGTTGGTTAACGATACGTAACTTTGGCTTAAATATAGTTTTATATTAAAAATGTTTTGCATAAAAATAAGTTTTAAAATAATCATTAAAATCTTATACAAATGAAGAATTCTTTAGAATTATAATTAAAATTACTTATGTAATAAAATAATACATATGTTTTACATAATACTCACATTTTATTGACCGTAAATTTCATTTATACACTACACAAACTGATAAAAATCACATTTAAAATACAACACAACAAAACATACGTAACTCAAGAGACTAGTAGCTACCCTACACGACCGCACCCTAGGATAGCTCATAGCAAACTGTTGAGTTACTCTCAGATGTTGGATTGCTGAAATTTATTTTCAGACTTTAACATAAAACGATCCCTATCCCTGTGTCTTAAGGTTGATTTTCGTAAAGCATTATATTGAGGTTCGATTCTTGATTGATACTATCGTAACCCTACAACTTCTTTAGACCGATTTCACGTTAAAAACGGCCTTACGCCAAGCAATCCGTTTTTTTACCGCGAACTCTGTCTAATGAAGACATACGGTAAGGCAAATAAAGTTTGTACTTACATAGTTTTGAATTAAATTAATCAGACATAATGTTATTTATCCCGTCTACTTAAAATTAATTAAGGTGATTGTTTAGATTAATCTGTATCGTGTACAGACCTCAAACTTTGCCGACAGAGGGTTAAACTTCGACTGCACTATTTTAGTAAACTAAACTTCGACAACAAAAGTTAGACCAATCTCCCTCTTCTCACGTAGGGTTGATGCACTAGGTTTTCATCCTCCAGACTGATCTATATTCTGTCAACTGAATCAGTTTATTACAAGTTTGGGTTTCGAATTTTTAACCCTTCATAACCAAAGGGGAAAACCAAGTATCGTTAATAACTGTACCCTTTTGACAAATTTGTTTCATATTTTCTTATTTATTGATAACTAGCTGATATAGCCTATGTTACTCGGGGATAATGTAGCTTTCTAACGGTGAAAGAATTTTTGAAATCGGCCCAGTAGTTCTTGGTTTATTTTAATACATGCAAAAATTTCTCATCTATACTAATATTATAAAGAGAGAAACTTTGTATTTTTGTATTTTTGTTTGTATTGAAATAACTCAAGAACTACTGTTCCGATTTAAAAAAATCTTTCACCATTAGAAAGCTCATTATCCCCGAGTAATGCTATATTATTTAATTCCAAGTGGACGAAGTCGCGCACAACAGCTAGTTTATAATATTTGTATAGACTAAGGACTTCAAAATATTGAATATTTTTTCAACTAGACTGGATATTGTGATTATTTGTACTAGTCTTCCACATAACTAGAGGATAGCATATTAGACGTTTGCTTTATTTATTGGCTGCCTTTTAAATATATAAAACAAATGACTTTAATCCCCTTATTCTAAAGTTTTATTTGGCAACAAATTAAGTTTATATTTATTAAAACTTTAAAATTAAGTTTAATACAATTTATCAGACGTCGCCAACCCTGCGTGCAGTCAATGACCGCAAGATGCAACCGTATTTGCAGACATTTTATCCGAGCTGAAAAATTTCTTAATCCAGATAGTAAATAAAAATGTCCAGTCTTTAAGATTTATTATCACATTTAAAAGATTACAATAAAGGCAGAATACTGAAACGTCATTTAGATATGTAACAGCAACTTAAATATTAAGACCACGGTTAAACTCCAAATCCTTTACTCTTGACGTATGTTAAGCCTTGAACACACCAGGATAGTATTTTAGTCAAGTAACATGTAATTTAGTTACTAAACGTGTTTGAAAAGCAACATTTTAGTAGGATAAATTATTAATTCCTATGTTGGGATACTTATTACTTGCTAAAATACTATCCTGGTGGCGAACAAGTCATTAGATTGTACGCTAAGCTTTCTTTAAAAGTTACTTAGAGCAATCGCTCATAAGAATCATTAATTGATCACTAACGGTCACTTTACTTAAACTAAATGAGTCTACTTAACGACCCTGAAAGGGGGCTAAATGTAATTATTAATATGAAAAGCCTCATTATTTTAAAGCTGAAAAATGTATAAAACTTAATGGTTGGCGTTCTCTTCTGGAGTAAGTAAGTAACAAAACTTATCGAATAATACGTACTCAAATATTTTCGCTTTATTGTACAAAGGTTATTAACAGAGCAGACAAGTCGTAAATAGCTTGTAATCTATATTCAGACAAGTAACACTTTACATGTCTAGATTCATTCATGTTGTTAGGTGATTCTAGATCGAATAAGCGTGGGCTTACATTGAAACAATCGTAGTAAAATATATATAGTCATCTTTGTTTTTCTTTAAAGAAATGTGTTCGTAATAGTGTTTATACGTACGTACGAAATAACTCAAGAAACTCAAAAATTCACTTATATAAGGCTACATTATCCCCGAGTCACATATTTTATATTTTTTAATTCCACGCGGACAAAGTCGCGAGCTGTTGCTCTTGCTAGTTTCATAAAATAGTGTCTCAGTCACTGTCAGTATGACATATGTCTCATCTGCCTTTTTTAATCTATGTTTAAGATTCAAGAGTTCAAAAAACAAGTGATCTGTCACTCAGTTGCATCGATTCATTCACTCCGATTGTTTCATTCGCTTCAATAAATGAGTCATAATAAATAATGTCAAATAAGGCACACAAATTATTTATGAATTCACCGTAGACTGATATATTTTTGATGTTAAACAATTGAATTTCTACGAAGCATTTTGCATGTCTACGACAGACACAGACGGTGCGTCGGACATCGAACCCACAACCCTGGAGGCGAGTTATTATCTTATTTATATACCACTAGCTGTTGTGCGCGACTTCGTCAGCGTGGAGGTAAATAATATAGCCCTCTAACATATTGTATTTGTATTTTTACTCGGCAAAATGTAGCTTTCTAATGGTGAAAGAATTTTTGAAATCGGCCCAGTAGTTCTTGAGTTATTTTAATACATACATAAATGCAAAGTTTCTCTCTTTATAATATTAGTATAGATATTGTGCATACTTTATAACTGCCATTTACGTGGATTATTTCATTATATTTATGTATAACAGGGCTTCGATTATAAACGACTTGACTAACTATTGTGCAATTTATCTATGTATATATTACAGAGGAAAGATTTGATTGTTTGGATTGAATAGGCTCCGAAATTAATGAACCAATTTGAAAAAATCGTTCACTGTTCGGAAGCTATACTATTCCCAGACGGCATAGACTATAGTTAAGTATATTATTATAAATCTATACTAATATTATAAAGAGAGAAACTTTGTATTTTGAATTTTTGTATACATTGAAATAACTCAAGAACTACTGGGCCGATCACAAAAATTCTTTCACTCATTGAAAGCTACATTATCCCCGAGTCACATAGGCTATATTTTTAAATTCCACGCGGACGAAGTCGCGAAAAACAGCTAGTATAAAATATATTTGGTAACCTAATTAAATATGAAAATGTAAAAGATATTTTTTATTTCGTTCAAAAACGGATAATGCTTAACAAATATAAAAAAATACAATCAAGCATTTCCAAGCTTGCTTACCAAACTTTAAGTATTTTTTTTTTCGAAAATCCGGAATTTTCGAATGCAATAATAATACTGTCTTTCTCCGGGTCTGAATGTTGAAAGCGCACGCACACAGCTGCAGCCAGACGACGCACACACACGCACACACACACTAGCGCACTGTATGAATTGAAACACTATACATGCTGATTCATTTCACCATTTCCAATTGAATTTTATTTCTAATTGGATAATTTCCTTTTAATATACTTATTAGTATATTCTATAATATTAGTATAATCATCTTTTTAAAAAAAAACGGAAGGCTGGAAAAGTTCGAATTATAATTAAAATTGGAAAAAAATATTTCACTTACTGTCCTGAAAACTGAAGAACCATTGAAGTAAACAGTGTCATTTGGTAGGTTGTCCAACTGTGAAAGAAAAAAATATTTACATATTTTTAAAATTAAATTAAAAAACACCTTAATCCTTATACATATTTTCAAGTCAGTGGGTTTTTTTTTTACTTTTCTTAATGGAGAATATGAAGTTCTTATTAGACTTGTGGAATCAATTACAATTAATCAAATAATTTCTTATACAATATTCAATGGGTAGAGTGCCCTATTGTTTAATACAAAATTATATACTCGTAACATGTGATAAAAGAAAAAACACATACAAAAAATCAACACAAGATAGAGAAAGCAATAAAAAGACCATCCATTTTAGAACACACTCTATGTGTATTTCGCACACGAGTTGGAAAGTAATCGGTACACGAACTCACACAGACGCAAATCGCGTAGGAGTGCAACATACAAAGTATTCCCTTATCGCTACACGTCTGGCACGCACACAGACACAGATCCGCGAAACACACCCACAAGCACACAAACGGCGAGTTCGGTGACCGAACGCGTGGCGGTTTTTGCAACGTACCGAGATTCAAAATTTGATCTCGTCCCGCTGACAATTTTAAAAGGAAATAAACCTTATGACATTAGAAATAAAGTTCACAATTTGTATAATAGTAAAGTATCAGAGATGTACGTCTTGGGATATAATTATTTAATTTTAAACTCTATTTATTTTTAATATAAAGTGTAATATCGCTTGTTATAAGATGTGCAAATGTCAATTATTGTCATGTGAAGGAAGTCTTTTATGTGACAGGCGATAGCAGAGTGGTCCATGTAAGATGTTTTTCATAGTATTATTTTATGGCATAAAGGTGATGTAGGAGACAAATTAAAATTATTAAAACACCCTGGTGAAAGAGAGGTAGGTAGAGACATACGTACTTCTAAATATCTATGATGTCTTTCGAACTTGGATGTGCTTTGTTCACCTTTCGATATGACGAAAAGAGTTACATCTCTTTTATATCTCTTGTAAATAGATATTTTTTTATTGGTTCCATTTCTTAATGTGCCTCCGTCGAAGCACGGCAAAGTCATCCCTTTGTCGAAGTACCTTATCACTTCTGACATCCTAGTAACTTATAAATTTTAAGATGAACTTATTCTAACCCTCGGCTTCATTAGACCGTTGTCACGCAAAAACGGCCTTACGCTGGATAAAAATCTACATTTTTTCCGCGAACTCGGTCTAATGAAACCATAGTGTTAGGGGCATTCCACTATTGGTAAATACTAAATAGTTAACTACGCTAAATTCGAAGTCACAAATTATAAATTACTAGGGACTCGCCCCGGCTTCGCACGGGTGAAAATCGGTATAATGCTGATACTAAATACTGCAGCGTTTGCAATTTAAGCGCTAAAAATGTGTTAATTTACGACATCATATTAAAAACCTTTAAATTATCAGTGTTACTCTACTATATTGTGAATGTATTATACATGAAAACCTTCCTTATGAATCGCTCTATCTATTAAAACTGCAACAAAATCCGTTGCGTAGTTTTAAAGATTCAAGCATATATACGGACAAACATAAAAAAGCGTTATTGTTTTATACTATGTAAGGTTAGGTTAGGATAGAATATGTTAAATGCTGGCTACAAAGGTAGACGAAGACTAAAGAAAGTATGTGGATATGGAAAGCGGATATATGATGGCTGATAGAGATGTATGGAAGAGTACGTACTGTGCCGACCCTTCGAGTCGATAAAAGTGTATTTCCTATTGGGCTGATCAGTGAGGCTATCGGCCCAACGGTAAACACGGTTGATGATAGTAGATTCTTTGGTTTCTTTTAAGTTTACTTTATCTTTTTAATATTTTTAATTTGGTATAAATAGTCTCGCTTGAGTATGATATTAAATTTAGATTATCCTAGATTTGTTCCGTTTGATGCTTATTAAATACTAGCTGTTGTGCGCGACTTCGTCTGCGTGGAATTAAATAATATAGCCTATGTTACTCGGGGATAATGTAGCTTTCGAATGGTGAAAGAATTTTTGAAATCGGCCCTGTTTTTGAGTTATTTCAATACATACAAAAATACAAAGTTTCTCTCTTTATAATATTAGTATAGATTTTGCCTTCGCATTCAACTCGATAAGTAAAACAACAATTTTAGTGAAAAAGTATCCTAATATTTTAAACAGTGGGTTATTTTGATATAACTTAACTAGTCGGTACCGTCACCGAAGCAACGCGTGAGTTTTTAGCCTCTTACATTTTTTTTAAGTTTAAAGCCTTAAATGCATGGTTTTTATTGCGGCCTGGACTGAATGATTACAAAATTACGGAGACGCTTCTTATAAACTTAGTCGACTGCCAAATAGAAATGTCAAAAAAAAATAGATTTGCCGCCGAAAATTGCATAATATCTTTTGCATATTATTTTAAACACATACCACACGACTACAATAAAATAACGTGAAACGTGGTATGTATGCATTTAGCAACAAGATGCATTTAAGGGTTAATTTTAGTTTATAGGCTTTTACAAGTTTACAGAGTATTATAATTTAAAAAAGGTACAGACCCTTACATATTTTGACTATTTGTTTAACTACTAGTTTCTACAACTATTACTAGACTGTTCGTAGTACTGGTTCCTTTTATTTCAAGGTAAAAGTTGTTTTGAATGAGTCATTATTTGAACCCACACCTTTGTCGGAACCCTCTCGTCCGTCATTCGTATTGTTATCGAAATAATCCACAATCATGTACATAGAGAACAAACCAACCCCATTTCACTTTCACAGGGGCG
Source organism: Papilio dardanus tibullus (assembly GCA_013186455.1). Lineage (NCBI taxonomy): Eukaryota > Metazoa > Arthropoda > Insecta > Lepidoptera > Papilionidae > Papilio > Papilio dardanus. The sequence goes on along the minus strand of QDHC01004449.1, from coordinate 634,261 downwards.
ATTTGGGCCAATAGAAAGTCCCCAACTTTCATCCCCTAGCTGTAATGATCATTAATACGGGGGGTTGGGGGTGCGGGGCTGCTTCGGGACCCCCGGGTGACGGTCCTTGACGAATTATAGATTAATGTCTGGACGATTACTTTTTACTTTAACGCTTCGGCCTTATTAGACCGAGTTCGCGATAAAAACGGAGATTTTGCCAAAGCAAGTTAGCGTTTGTCCGTTTTGAGTTTGTTCTAATGAAGTCTACGCATAAAGGAATTACAAGAACATAACTTACTCTTGATTCATATACGAAATATTCTTATTGGTAAGAATAATTATGAATGATCAAAATTGTCTATGTTTAATATCGTACAGTCATACAGACTTAAATGCGAATATAAGGCGGAGAACCGCATTTTGTGGAAGGCATTGGGAAGGGCATATGTCTAGCAGTGGGCAGAGAGAGGCTGCTGATGATGATGATATCCAGAACGACTGAACAGGTCTCTATGGAACACAGTAGAACTTAGGATACAGTCGCGTGCCACAGCTAGTATATTATAAAGTATACTTGCCATTATAAAATTAACGTTCGTCCTCTTTGCAAACTCGTCGCTAGTCACGATTCAAACGTAAGATAGAAATAAAAAGAAATGATCAATCGATCAATTCGATGTATAAAAAACCATCGTCGGCCGGAACGGACCTAATTCGGACGAACTAAATTTAATAATATTAGATTATAGAAGATTAAAAAAGTGCACAAAACTTTACAGTACAGTTACACCGCAGCA
>QDHC01004449.1:595202-620185 GCA_013186455.1 Papilio dardanus tibullus | reverse complement strand
GCCATGTTGACAGTCGTGACAGACATACCCGGCGAGTGGGACCGCGTGTTGGGTACGAATATAGACGTGGTGTAGTGATGATTGAGCCATAATATACCCCTAGGACTGGAACATGTAGTTTTGCAATAACTATTTCATATAATAGATCATCATCATCTTCGTCTATGTCGTCATCCTACTCCCGGAGGGTGCACCAGGTTTTTGTCCTCCATGTTAATTTATCCTCTACCATCTCAGTCACACCGTTGTTTATCATATCACCTTTCACGCAATCCATCTCTTTCTAGGCCTACCTCTACCGGTGTACCTCCACATTCCTTTCATATAATAGATCTTAAACTAATATTTTGTGACTCTGTAATACACACATTTTTTTTAAAATAAAATAAGTTTTATTATTAAAAGAAAACTTTATTAAAAATGTGTAGCCTCTTCTAAATGTGTCATACCGCTTTATTCAGAAACGAAAATCAGCGTTATTACTGTTGTACTTTTTACATTTGGTACTGGTACATTCATAAAATTTATTCTGAAAAACATCCTTGTTCCTGGTACTTCTTGTGATACATTTTTGTTCCAATGAAACCCCTGGTCTATCTTATTTAGTTCCGAGTGTCCTCCAGTATCGTATAATGGACGACTTATTGGTCCTCGGTTATCGCAGTACTTTATTTTTTTTTTCGGAATAGTGTCATAATGGTGTCTTTATTCGAAATTAATAAATCAATGTGATATAATTAATTTGCTTATCTTTACTTACCGAAATATTTTTTCCGTTAATTTCCTCATTGTTTTAAACTGAAACAAAATAATAAATTATTATATGACAATTAAAACAATAATAAAAATGTACTGTCACATTTTGTGATTGTGATATTAAATAAATTGTAGAGTTAAAGTTCAAAAAGGACTAAGCAAAAAAACAAAAATAAAAATCAACATATCCTAGGAAAACAGTTAGATTTCTTACAATATAACTCTTGTCGCTAATTGGCTATGGTGCTTATAAAAATAAAAAAAAATGCTTAAGGAAATAAATAAAGGGAGACCTAAAAATCCAGCCCCGTCGGTTACTTTTGCACAGGTCATATTTTTAACCTTCAGTGACTCCAAGCACTTTCTAATGTCCTTCGAATGACCCTTATGTCCCCTGGTTTGTGCATGTCTCTTTGAAGTTCTAGAGGCTAATGGAATTAGGGAAGAATTCGGTCATTTGTGAACTTTTAAAGTCAAAGTTAGTGGTCAACTGTGAAGTTAAAATAATGACTGGAAGAGTCCTTCAGCTAATAGTTAAAGGGTCAAAGGCAGGAGGGAGGAGATCAAAATAATATCACAAGTCTTTGTTATGAGAGAAATGGACGAAAAGAAAAAAAGGCTGAAGAAAAATCTTTATAAAATATAAATAAAAATCCGGTCTTTATCCTGTTTTTGATAATCATAAACTTAGTAGAAAAAACATCTAATTACCCAATAAAGTCGACTTTGCCCTTCACTCGACGTTTCTAAAAAAAAACAGCTTCCAGGCGAAAAACATTTAATTACGGATAACAAAATCCCTATCGATGTTACAAAGAACCTTCATTAAACACACCGTCAAAACAACCCTACGCGCGACAGATAAAAAATAATAAAAAAACAATGGCACAAACAACCCTTTTCGAAAAAGAAAAAATACGACATGCACACATGTATAACCTGCGTGATCCATGTAACTAAAGTTCGAAAAAAGGAATAGATAAAGGAAAGGGACGGAGGTATATGTTAGAACGGGATAGACGTTCTCCCCCACAAATATATGGCATATCTATTTGGGATTTTTAATGCGGCGTTGCCATGCTTCACGGATAGAGGGAGGGTCATGGGTTTTGGATGTCCAGCCCCATGCCCAATGCATGTTTTTTTCTTAATGGACCAGTCTTGTGTTAAAGTCTCTTGTTCAACAAAAAACACTGAAATTAGGTTGCTTTTTGTGTCTACCAAAGACTTTCTACTTTTTGTCATTCCTTTTAAGTACCATCTTAATTTTTGTTATTCGCATTTTTAATAGGAAAATGCCTATCCTTAAGTCCTCTTTATCACAAAAGATGTTTAATTATTGAGTGGTCGTTCAGAAATTATTATCCAAAGATAACATTCTATAGAATAATGTACAAAGGCAGACCTATATGTTCTAAGATTATTGTGACCATTTTTTTTCTTCCTCAAAACGGGACAAGTATAATTTTCAGCCGGATCTAGGGGGGTGCAACGTGATCAAAGTTTTCATCTTCTCGACAAATTATTTTGCCCATTTCTAGTACAAATGTCTTGAACAGGGTGAAAGAAAAGTTAGCCACAAAGCACGAGCGATAGCGTTTTCGCCACTCTCGTGCTGCCCTCTATTGTCGTTCGACGATTACCACACCAGCGGGGCTATCCAAGGTACTTTTCGATCGATAACATCGTTGATGGAATCGACAAGATTGTATGTAACTGACATTGACAATCGATAAAATCATGTGATTGTCACGTGTGAGATATCGAACGTCAATGTCAGTTTCATACATTTTTGACGTTCATTACAAATTCGCTTAGTAGCGAATGTACTTTGTAATGTAACTCCCCTGTCGGCTCGACCATCCAAATTAAAGCGCGGTTTTCGAAAACGGGACAATTTGGCGTCCCAGGGACTCCGGGGGACACCGGGACACATTACTGTAAAACGTGAGAGTCCCGTTCAAAACGGGACGTCTGGTCACGTTATCTAAGATACAAAACTATTAATTAATGCTCTATTTGTAACACACTATTTTTTATTAGTTTTTTTTTACAAAATTTTCCAATAAATATTCATATTATTTTTATCTTTAATTGTCCAGAAGTGCGGTCAGATATTAAAATTAAAAAGATAAAAGATATAATAAAAGTGCCAAAGTATTCGACAACGTAACCTGATCTGCAGGAAGGAAACACCGGCAATGTCATCTGACACTAAGTTTCACCTCACTTAACTACTGTCATTTAATTTAACTGCTGATTTAACTCTCACGCATTTTAACAGTTGTACAGACAGACAAAAAATATAATTAGGTCCTGTGTAGACAAATCTACGCAAAAGTAAAATTTTACTCTTAAATGCACTGCAAACGTCTATGATACTAAAGTTTCTGATTTAACAGTGGTAGAGCCCGCTTCGACATCTTCGCACGAATTGTCCGGCTCGCCCGGTGAAATACTACGACGCAGAAGACAGGCGTCAAATGGAAGCTATTCAGGGTTTCGTCTGATGAGTGTGGTGCCGGAGGCCTAATTTTAGTTCACTTTCCCTTGCCTATCCTTTTCTTACAAGGAAATGATAGGAAGGGGAGTGGACATACAGCAAGAGGAATTATCCCCTTGCTATGCGTCTCCTCCTCCGTAGATTAAGCATCTGCAGTAGCAGATGTCTATGGGTAGCGGTCGCTTCGCTACTTCAGCGAATCCATTTGGCCGCTTGCTCGTTTGCCATTTTATAAAAAAAAATGCAAGTCCTTGTGTACGAAAAACCGTAGTCGAACCTTATGTAATTAAATCGTTAAATACATCTATACCTGTAATTCTTTGTAATTATCTTTTCGTACTGATTAAAACAATGCATATCTTGAGTTATAGTACTGCAACGTACGCATGCCGTGACCTACTTGCTAGCTTTATTTATACCAATATGCTGGTATTGAGTACGATGATGTCATTGATGATTATCTTGAAAGGAATTTAGATGCATCGGAACATTACGGAATTTTGAAGTAGGTACTTTATGAATTTGTAGCTGTTGGTCCTTCGAGTCGGATATCATTGATTAGTCTTAATATACCATGTATTAAAATATATTCAGTGATTAAGATTATTTGTAATGAAAAGCTTTTAATTGTCAGAATCCACTTCCTTTTTCCATCACGACCTTATAAGAAAAGGGTGGAAAGGGAAAATAGACTAAACTTAGGTCTCATTATTATTAGGGTATTCCAGACAATAAAGTTGTAACGATGCTGTTCCCGTCTAATCCTCAAGGGTGGTCAACTATCGGCATCGTAACAAAGTAGTTGCTAAGTGCTGCCTTAAAGCTACAAGTAGTCCACGGCAACAATCAGTCCGTGTAGTAGTAGTTTGATCCATGATGGAGTCCATTTCTCCGCAACTCCACGACTAGCGTGTATTTTGCGTGACGTCACACATCCATCAGTCCGTGTATGATAACCCTAAAAGCACGTTAACAGTACTGCAACTAGGACGCATGCTTTGTATCACATCTGCCACAATTCTGCGGTGACGCAAGCGGCGCGTCTCCGGCGCACGCGCCGCCGCACGTCATCTCACCTGACGTGTGTATTAACAGGGTTGCTGTTGGAGTAGTATAATCTGCTGAGATGTGCACTGGCCGTTTTTGATAATATGAAAGTATATGTCAGTCATGTGACAAGTATTTTATTGTCTTTTCATAAATAAATTTTCCCATAGAAACTTGTATTCTTTATTAGTTGCTATATACAAAAATGGTTGTTCTACCATTGATTTGAAAAGGATATGGTTTTAGTCAGAAGTCATAAGTCAGAAAACCTAAACTTATTTAAATAAAATTTCAATATAAGTTTTGGGAACAATAACTTAATCATAACTTAAATCTACTAGTACTAAATAAAAGTAAATAATAATTAATATCAGATGGTGAGCGATCGTAGACCTTGGTGGCTCAGGGGTTAAGCTCTTGACTTGTAAACTGCAGGTCCCGAGTTCGAATCCCGCCATGTACCAATGTGATTTTCCGTTTTTGAATTTCATATGTATTGTTCATATTTACCGACGCTCTTACGGTGAAGGAAAACATCGTGATGCAACCTACACATATCGGCTAAGAAATTCAAAGATATGTGTGAAGTCAACCAACCCTCACTTGGCCAGCGTGGTTGACTATGGCCTAGTCACCCCTCAGGGTAGGCTCCGTGCCCCTCGGTGGGGACGTTTAGTGAGCTGGTGATGATGAGATGGTAGGCTAAACTACATTTTAAAATATCCCCCCTACTAAAAATAACTTAAAGTTTTTACTACCTTCTACTATAAATTACCTATATTACAACATTGACATTATGAAATAAGACTAAGTTTAGTCCCTACGAAATATCACTTCAGTTTACTATTAATCCCAACTTACTCGGAGTGAACATAATTTTGATCCTATGCTCGTTTGCCCCCTTATCCTGTAAAAAAAAATGTTAGGGGATTGACTAGGCCGTAGTCAAAATGGCCCTTAAATGACTGAAGTCTACTTTTTCCTAGCCGCGTTTGAATCTAAAGAACTATTGTTGTGACTTCTGTACTTCTGTCGTCATGAAATTGTTAGTATTTTTAACCGACTTGCAAAAGGAGGTTCTCAATTCGTCTGTATGTTTCTGCTAGCTCATAACTCAGCTTCTGGTTGTCCGATTTTGAATATTTTTTTTCGTTAGAAAGGTAATGCGTGTCATTTGGTGCCATTTCTTTCAGAATGAAAAAGTATTCTTTATGCTGGTTTTAAAGTAGAATTAAATTTTCCAATAGATTACCAAAGTCACGTCACGTGAACTAAGTAAAAAAAATGATTCATAAAAAATAATAGTGTTCTTGAAATGTACACAATTATCATATTTTTAAGAAAACTGTATCCAGAAAAAATACTGTTAACGCCTCATACAATGTTAGGTCACGAAATATATTTTCGAAATTGAATTTATTTATCTATAGGCTATTATCAATCTAAACTATAATGGTTCTTAGCATAGATTTCCACTGAGATAACACTTGTTTTAATAAATATTTTCATCCCTTTCCTTTTCTTTGACAAAATAGAGACATCATTATGTAAAACAAGGGTTACTACTTAGTACGTACGAATTCCACGGTCTGTAATATCGTTTAGAAACTACGGTTTCTTTTTACTCTTTGGGTTTAATTTATTCATAATTGGTTTTGTTTTTTTACAAATGACAAATGAATTTACATACCCTTGTGTCTTCGGTTGACATGTTTCGAACGTGCTTTTAGGTTATAAAGATTGCGCGGGCGCAGTGGACGCTGCAAGGCCACGCGACGTCCCAACATGGCCGCCGGTCGCTCGCGCCACTAAACTACAGATAATATTAAAACTGCCAACCAGTTTGAAGTTAAAAGAGAAATTTTTGCAATTTCTTTTTTAATAAAACATTACAGAGAATAATATAAATGACATGATCTGTTACGTACTCATTTTTCACCAACAGAAAATTGTGTCTATGAAGAGGGAAGAATGGCATACGACAAGGGAAACTCTTGGCGTGGAGTACATTAGTAAGGGTAGGCCTAGGAAGAGGATCCATCCATGTTATGAAGGATTACATGAAAGAAGGGAGTGAGAACTCAAATGACAGGTGAAAAAATCTCATGTTAAAAATAAGTTCAAATTAGTTGAGTGAGCACTTTTTTATTCCTAAAATTTCCTCCGGCTCTACAGTCGCCAACTTCTGACTTTTGTAGTCTTTTATACTTTTTTTTCCTGAATGACAGAAGGGTTGTTTGGGTTTTTTTTCAAGGAGTATTTTATAATCTGTCCAATCATGTAGTTCGACAGTTGTGTTACTTACCATTACAATAGCATTAAAAATATTGAGACTGTGATAGTGTTAATGTGTACACGACCTGGCGCCAATGGTCGAGACTACACATCGTTTTGATGGTCTAAAATCAACATTGAAATGTTAAACTAATTTGAACTCTACTATTATGAGTTAGTGTACAATTTACGTTGATGTTACAGCGTTGCTAATTAAATTCAAAGGAAATAAAAAGCGCTTACATGATTTCTTTAGTGTTATTCAGCTGATGTTCGATATAACGGTATTCGATTTCATGGCTGTTAAATATATGTCACGATTTTTTCAATGATGAAGTTGTAATTACTTATTGTTTTAATACAGTAGATTATTTTTGGAAAAGTAAAGATACTTAAGTAATGTAAATATATCAACCGTGGAACCACACGATTAAATGTCATTAACCAACTTTTAGCGCTCCGCACACTGGGAAATTTTTGGTGGGCAACTTTGTATCTTGCTTGATCGCCTATGAGCGTATATGAGAGTGCGCACATCTAGCAACTTTTTGTTGCCCGTCAAAAAGTTTTCAGTGTGGTTCTTATAAAATCTCTGCCCTTTTAGCTTTACGATATAAGGAAAGTAGTAGGTAACTTATGTAGAGATTTTCTTGACCTTGGTCCCATAAATCAACAACTAAATCATAGTTTTTCAAAAGTGCAAAATTAAAAGAAAGCAGCTATTGAATGTTTTATTTTTAAATCCTAATGAATCATAATTTGAATATGTAGTCCGTGACGAAGGAATGCGCTCGCTGACCGAGTTATTCTGATAACAGGGGATTCTTACATTTTGAAAAATGACTTACATATTCTATGACGTAATAACTACAATATGTACAGTCAAAATTGGATAAGCGAGTCATTCTTTGATCCCAATAAGCTACCTCCATAAGCGAGAAACTCGGATTAGAGAGAAACCTCTATAAGCCAGACAAATATCGAGGTCCCTTGGAGTCTCGCTTACCCAGGTTAAACTATATTACTATATATTGCCTGTGACTTTGTTCGTACTTATAATATCACTAGACATATTATAAACTAAGCAATTTGTGATGTAATTTACAATTTGACGTATCATTATCAATTCTACGAACTCATATTTTGAAATATTCCTAACTGTAATTTTAAGTAAGGAATTTCTGTTAATTTAACGCATTGAATACGCCAGTTTACGAACTGACGAGAACTTAAACGTTGATCAAATTGTAAACGTCTAGTCTTATTATAAAGTGGCATAGTTCGGTATTTATCGCTAACAGACAGACAGCGACAGGCTAAAAATAGACCTATTCTATGACTAACTTGTTAGCACTAACGCCCGTGACGTGGAGTTGTTAATGTCTATCAATCAATACACAACAATTACTAAATATTTTCCATTAAAAACAAAAGAATTTCTTATATAAAAAAATATTTAATAAATTATAAAATATAGCTTATATTTACTGATATTACAATATAAAGAGAGAAACTTTTTATTTTTGTATGTATTAAAATAACTCAAGAAATACTGGGCCGATTTTAAAAAAAAAATCACCATTACAAAGCTACATTATCCCACGAGTAACATAGGCTATATTATTTAATTCCACGCGGATGAAGTCGCGAGCAACGGCTAGTAATTAAATATTAAGATTAAATACTATAAAATTAAGCATTCCAGTAATATTATTATTTCTCAAGGACGTATTTTGTACAAAAAACAATGTCTCTTTTACAACCACGAATTTCAATTCACTGAATTATTTCATTTAAATATGCGTGACAATGAATATAATTAAAGTAAAGGTTAATTTTTTTACAAAATAATAATAACACTCCTTAAAAACCGTTTTGTTTAAAATAAAGCTCCTACACCTACTAGTTAGTGTGGGACATTATAAAATATACATGAGATAGAGTGACTTTTGAATGGAAGATGGCCTGTCTAGATGTCAAGCTAGGCTTGAGTCATCAATATTTAATGACTGCCTATAGTCTGTGTAGACTTATTCAAGTCACTTGACACATGTACGGCCAAATACTGAAACAAATTATAGTGTACGCAACACTTACAATCTTACTTGGGCCAGATATGTACGGAAGGTGATTTAAATATTCTTCTGTCGATATTTAGATGGTAGGGTAGTTTTTATATCAGTAAAGACAATTATTGTATTAGACTTTTTTGGTTAACAATTTAGTCTACTTTAATGGCTGTATATGGCCGGTTGTAAAACGAAATCCAAAAAAAAACATGATTAAAAAAAACAAACTGTCACATGTCAAATATCACACGTCTCATGAAAATGTAATTTAATTCGAGGTCATTTTAAATATCGCGTAGTCTAATGTAAAATCAACGGATAACCTTTGAATGTTTTATAAAAAAAAAATAGCACACAATTACAATAAAGTCGATGCAGACGCGATGGCAGCGCCACCAGTGTTGTGCAATTTTAGGCGGGGCCTTTGCATTTGGAAAACACGACGCCATCTTGTATTTTTTTTTCGAGGAGAGCGACAAAGTAATCTTGGCTGGTGAGAGGTGCTGTTATTGTGGTTAGTTCTGTCATAAAAAATATATAATACTTTAGAAATTGATATACCAACATGACAAGGCGATAGTATGGAAGATGGCATTCTTTTATATCGACGGGGTGACCCCAATGAGGTATTATAATTTAGTTAGTCAGATAATTCGCGCGGTATTGAATAAAGGTGTGTCTTTTATAATATTTTAATATAAATTACAAGTGTTAAATTAAAAGGCTTAACGAGGCTTAGCTTTTCCAGTTTTCTATTTGCTGAATGTGGCTATGAAACAAGTTGTCATGTTAGAAAGAAAATTAGAGATGACTTTAAAATTTTGTAATTGTAGCATTTTTTCCGTTAGCATTTTTTTTTTTGGTTTTCTTCATAGACTTGTCTACAACAGTTGATAGTTTCGTAGAGTTTATAAGAATATGTTTATTGAAATGGAATTATTTAAGATTATATAAAATTAACGTTAAAAATAACGATCTGGCATTTCAAAACTGGTTTTTCACATAAAATAAAAAAATATATTTTTAGTATGTCTAGATTGAAATAGACATCTGTTCTTAAGAAACATGACGAGTGAATATTTAAAATGATTAATTAAAACATGTGGCAGTTTGTCAGCAATCGCATTTGCCTTTGTTTAGTGAAAAACTGAATTAAAAAATATAGAGACAAAGGCGCTTGCGCCGAATGCACCGCAACGCAACATAAACATTGTTGTCGCGTCGGCGTGTATCCTTGTCGCTCGGGTCCTCTCGCTCTGGCTGGAAGGGCAGGAGTGCGGCGTTGCCGTTCATCGCAGGCCAAAGGGCGGGAGTATCGCGGCACCTCATTGGCCGCGGATAGCTTCGAACGACGCATCGGATTCAAATCCACTGCACCCGTGCTATGCGCCTGCTCATAGACCACTATTGGTCTATTCCACTCCGGAGTTGTGTTTTTTTAAACTGATTGGTCGAGTTTTTTTTTCGTTATGAGTATACTGACAGTGGTTCGGGTGCATTTTTTTCCAAGACGTTCGGAAATGGTCCGTGTGAGGCCCCCATTGGCCGGTGCTGCGTTTTCAATTCTTTATCTATATTTACCTGATATAAATTGTTTATGGTATCTTTATATAATAACCTTTATATTTTGTAGTTTACATAAGTTACTTGTATTTACTTTGTGCTTGTGTTAACCTTTAAAGTTTTTCTTGATAACGGCATTCACAATTAAGTTAAATTATGCCGGAAAAGGACAGGTTCAATAGTTCTACGACATAATAGGGTCTACGTCTATTTCGTAGACCGAGTATTTGATATCACTTGCCACACTTAGATGAATTTAACGGTTTCTAAAGCAATATCTTAGTATTAATATTTCATATTACATCTACGTAGGGTAGATTTATTTTATTTACTGATTTAAAGGATTCAGTGTGACGTAACGTTGTGAACTCCATAGTCGATATTAATTGAAATCTATATTAAATTTGTCATGTTTAAAGGTTGTACTTAATAGTAAGAAGGATGAAATGTTTTAATACATCTATGTTGTCCGTGGAAACTAATGAAAACACAGTTCATTGATATGCCCTGCGTCAGAGAATATCGAAGTGAACGTACCATGCCAAGTGCAGCCGATAAGCCGGGGTCGACGACCTCGCTGCAACCTTTTGCGTACCTACAGATCTGATCATCTCTACAAATACATTCAAGGCTTTAACCTTCCTACTTATGCAAAAGATTAGAGGACAAACGTTTTGTAGGCGGGGACTTGGTTGTTATCTTCTTCAGTTGGGAAATATTGCTTATAATTATGAGATATTTATTAAATACGACAAAAGTAAATGGATAAGTTCTGAAAAGAAAGATAGGTAACATCAGGGTTCTACACTATTAATACAGTACAAATTCTTATTAGAAAATAAAAGACATAACTAAGGTAATTATATTAGTTTAATAATCCCAATTGTAAGAAGAATCTCTTTTCTTATGAATTAAGGGATGCCAGTCAAGCCTTAATTCGTTACCAATCGACTCATATAAAACACTTAGCCCAAATACACGACGTAGAACAAAGTGAAACCCTCGGAGTAGGCAGCCCTAAAGGTGCCATCCAAAGATATTTCCTGGAAGCTAATCGACTCTATAAACTGATAAATTAACAACTAACAAAAAAGTTCTTATCAATTTATAAACAAAGATCAAAGGGATATTTAGATTTAGTTCCCGGAGCGATGATGTCTACATTGTTGCATGAATATATTTCTTTGTTATCAACGGCCAGTGTTATCATTAGCTGGAATAGGCAGGCTTCAATTACTCTTTGAGTTATCTGTCAATGTTGGACCACGCCTTAAACATGCTGATGACGTCATAGGTAAGCAACATAAAACGTCTTGTACGCACCAAGATAGTATTTTAGTCGAACTTAGTAACTAAACGAGTCCGAATAGCATTTTAGTAGAGTAGATTAGTAAATCCTTTGTTCGGATAGTTGCTACTCGACTAAAATACTATCGTGGTGCGAACAAGGCTTGAGTAGGGTTTGTTTCAAGTATGCTTGATTTCTTATACCATAGTTTATTTTATAATTCTAGCTTAACTTGTTTAGAAAAATTTTCAAAATGTAACTTAGTTTAACTTATAACGTACTTAGTATTTTGGTTGTATTTTAATTTACCATCTGTTCTTATAAACTTTAAGTTAAAATGTGTTAAAAGCCGTAGTTAATTACACAAAAATCTCTATGCCACTAGAGAATAATATGAAACGAAAAATAGACACTTGATTCAAAACAGTTTATTTTTATATTAACAACCTTTTCAATATTAATATCAAAAAAATACATTTTTATTTCGTTATTTTAATGTTGCCTACTTTACTAAAAATAGCAACAACCTACTTTTTAAAGTATTAATAAGAAAGGAAAATAACTAGAGAGGATTCTAACAAAATTCCTCTTTGTATTGACGTGTGCAGATAATTTGCTCTATACTGGATTATAGCATGCACTGTATGAAGCCATAAAACGTATGTAATATTGTTTTAGGCTCTTTGTACACAAATCTTTATGGCTACACGGCCACATAAGCCTTGTACGCACTAGAATAGTATTTTAATCGAATACCAAGTAATTTAGTAACTAAACGTGTCCGAACAGCAACATTTTAGTAGAGTAGATTAGTAAATCATTTATTCGGTTATTTGCAACTCAACTATAATACTATCCTGGTGCGAACAAGGCTATAGATGCTCGTAAAGTAAGTGTCGCCGACTTAAGATTATTTTGCAAAAGTCGTTTAGAGATTTAAATTATAGATAACCGTAGGTCACGCATGGATGATTGTAGAGTTCCCAAACGCCTGTTGGAGAGTAAGCCGGATGGGCGAAGAGCACGAGGTAGGCCAAAGCTAAGATGGCTCGATGACGTTGAACGCGATCTTAAAAATCTCGGCGTCAAGGGCTGGAAGCAAAAGGCCCAAAGTTGACTAACATGGAGAAATTTACTGGACCAGGCCCAGGCCCACCCGCGGCTGTAGTGCCTCTGATAATGATGTAGGTCTGTGTACAAAGAGCCTTATGCTAATTAGATAGCATACGAGTATTGTATAATGTTACTATGTTTGAGACAAAGACGTTCAGTATAGCATTTAGATTTTATTAAGTTGCAGATAAGTTAGAACTTACTCTACATTTCCATGGTCGATAACTTGTTAAGAAATTTGTTGTTGTTTCTCTTGTTCTCTTTGATTAAACAGAGATAATAATAGGTTTAATATAAGTGTTTTAGAAGTAGAGTTCGACGGTTAAGTATTTAAAAGGGTTTTGAAATTAGATTGTCAACTTTTTTCAAAATAAATTCGATTTTTTAAAAATTGAATTCAATATTTCGAATTACAAATTAAATTCGAATGTTTTATCGTCAATTCGAATTTGATTTGTAACTGAGAGAATTAAAAATTGAAAACTTAAGTTTTCCTAAATTATTGAACTTTAATATTCCAATTAGATTTTCTGTGTGAAAAAAGGAAAACAAAACTGGCTCTATATTTTTGGCGAGCAAAGAAAATCTACAACTGTTCCCTAACTTATCTTATAAAATAGGTCTTCTATTGCTTAAAGAATAATTTTACCGAAAATCATGAACACCATTTAAGATGCGGATGTAAAAAAACCTGAAAATTATTCTAATCTTGTAACTTGAACTTGAAATCAGTATCATTTTGAATTGGCGAGTTATTTTATAGCTTCATTTGACATAAGTAACTCATAACCTTCGTTATAAACAATGATAAGATATTAAAACAACCACAATATGTAATACGAACCATTTTTATTGTCCCCGTACATTGTTACACCGCTTGTTATGAAACACGATCGAGGCAACGCGTATCGCTAACTAATAAGAAAATAACAACTATTGAAGTATTAATTATAATAAGAAAATGAAAAAAACTATTAAAAATATACAATGGGTGATTTCAAAAATCATAGATCACTTTCGAAGGATAAAAAAGGCAAAGGTAGTGGGGCGCTGAGGACGCCCATTTTCAAAATGGCGAACCCTATACATACATGACGTAATCAATATAAACGACTGGATTACACGAAAAATTATCGATTTTCTCATATTTTAGTGATTTTAGAGACATTTTTGGTATTATTAACTTGACTTTTGTAAGTAAATTAAGTAATAGTAATGCCTGAAAAGTTAATAAAGAAGTTTCCGCGTCATCTTATAACATATGGAAGCTATCGATTATGTCTATTTATAGTCTGTGAAACTATTACAAAACTGCAAACAAAGACATAACCTGTAAAGTAAAAATTATAAAGTCCAATGAAAAGAGAAAAGCTGACATGTTGCCAGTATAAATTAAGTTGCAATTGTTTTAATGATTTTCTTTTGATGGAAATGTGAAAGAAAAATAAAATTAAAATTTGAATTTGGAATAAAAAAGTGAAAATCGAAACTCACCTCGGCTGCATACACAAAATCGTCGATCCAATATGGCGGCGGACAAAGAAGCGATTCGTAAACCGAACTCTTTTCACGTTTATTTAAGAAAAATAATTGAAAAAGTATCCAGGATTTTCTTTATAGTAAAACGTGATTATTTTGGTGATTTTTTAAGGTGATTTTTGATGTTTTATTGTGGAACGCGACGCTTGATGCACTCTGGCGTATGCATCGGGGTGTACTGACCTAGGGCTCGTTGCAGTGGCGCAGGGCGCGCACACCAACATAATTCTACACACACATACTTAACGTAACTCAAGTACACGTAATAATCATCTTTATCACATGCAGTATAAGAGTTGTATTCGCTTAAAGTGTAATACAAGCGTCTGTGTGCACCGAGCCCCAGTATCGTTCGATATCCATGGCAACTGCTGAAAATTATTCTGCTTAGCGGTACATACTGACTTTAAATCGTCTCCAAGTTGCTTTGAAATGCACAACTTTTAACCTTATACAAAACTTTATTTTGCTGACTACAAGAAATAACTTGAATAAGTCGTTACTGTGAACTTATTACGATACATGTTTCAGTTACATTTTTCATTATAACTAAGTAAAGAGTCTACGGTATACCTCAGTATTTGTCTCCCTTATAAGGTTTCTCTCCAAGTTTCTCGCTTATCGAAATCGTCCTTCGGGAACATACAGTGACTCGCGCTAATAGAGGTTTGTCCCTAATGCTGTTCTGGCTATTAAAGCCTCGATTGTACAATATTAATATACACACCTGTCTACCCAAAGAAAACAAATTTTTCTCCCATGGCAGATCTCTACTTTTTTAATTTAAGGTTTTTAACTTTCTCGGTGGAGTCCTTTACATTTTCTATTTTTTTTATTACTCTACTTAAGAAACTTAATTTCCCTAATATCCTAACCTAATCTATTAAAAAAAAAATTCAATAAGAACTGCTTTTAAAAATTAGTCTTTCCCCTAACAAAATCTTTAATTAAAAAAAAATCAAACCCTATGACTTCATTAGACGTAGTTCGCGAAATAACGTAAATTTTGCTTCGGCGTGAGGTCGTTTTTTGTGTGACATCGGTCTAATGAAGCCTTAAAGTAATAAACCATTTAATATAAGTTATAAAATTAATAAGACATTAGAATGTCTATTGAAAGTAGAGTAACGCCAGTAAATCAATAAAATAGCGCACCCACCTTTAAGTTTCCACTGCCACCACATCGATACAGAAACATATTGTTATCTCACTTTTATCAAGGAAAATAATAGAGATGACAATATGATTTTGTATAATTGTTTCGTCAGTGAAGACATGGTAGAGTATGTAATGCTTCTGTCTGCGCAGAACTAAACATTTCTATTGGAAAAACATCTATCAAATATATAGTTAGATATACCATGCTAAGTTATGTAACACTTGCCGTTGCTCGCGACTTCGTCTGCATGGAATTAATATAGCCTGTTACTCGGGGATAATGTAGCTTTCTAATGGTGAAAGAATTTTTGAAATCGACCCAGTAGTTTTTGAGTTATTTCATTACTCAACAAAATAGTAGACAATGTAGAGGTTAAGTAATAAAGTTATGATTAATTAACTTAGAACTGTTAACGGGCGCTAAGTTTAATTTTTGTCGTTCCCACCCCTTTTTTAGGAAGGGATGGGCTTCAGTTTGCTATCTTGGCGAATTCACAGCGGCGAAGTAACAGATTTCTCGTTTTTCGTAAAAGATCTAATGAACTTAATCCCCGTTATTCCGAAAAAATGTATAAAGTACGGCAATAAACGAGGACCAATAAGTCGTCGATACTACGATACTGGAGGAAACTCGGAACTATATAAGATAGACCAGGGGTCTCATTGGACCAAATTATGTATCATTATAAGTACAAGGAACAAGAATGTTCTGTATTTTGGATTTTTTTTTATGAATGTACCAAACATAGAAAGTACAACAGTAATAACGCTGATTCTCGTTTTAGAATAAAGCGAATTTATTTAAAATTGTTACTTTCTAAGATTTTTCTATAAATGTTTTAAAAGATGGCATTTTGAAGGAAGATTTTTCTTTGCAACTAAAAAAATATAACATTTATTTATTGTAAATTATTATGCAAAGATCTATTCTTGTAGAACAAATGTTTCTTTAGCTCTACCAATCATCATATTTCTTAAACAAACATAAATGTCCTGCGGTCATTTCAATTGCATGAAAACTGACACGTTGGAGTCCAAAATGATGTCATACTATGCAACCGACGAAATAAGGATGTGTACACACTAAAGCGTATCTTCAGCAAGTTATAAGATTAGTACACATCAGCGTGAAATTCCAAGGCGACACTTAGTGTCGAATACTGAAGGAAACTCAATAAAGCGCTGCTTAGATTTGGAGATTTTTTATTTTTTTTAATATTAAAAAGTTGCAAACGAGCAAGCACCCACCTGGATTCTGCAATTGCAGATGCACTCCTTCTTCCCATCTTTTCCATAAAAGAAAAGGATAGCAAGGGAAAGTGGACTAAAATTAGGCCTCCGGCACCACAGTCGTCGAAAGAAACACGGAAAAGCTTCCATTTAACGATTGTTTTATGTATGGTCGTGGTATTTCATAGTGCAAGCTGGCCAATTCGACCAAAAGATTATTGCGGACTCTACCACAGTAGTTGCGTGGTCTTACATATTCATTTATAATCTGAGGTGGTTAGAGTTGCTTTCGGTTGGTTTCGTCAAAAATATACAAAACCTGAGACCTAGTGATATTAAGGCGCTAGTGATCTATAATAATTTATTTTCGCCATGGCCACCGGGTCAAACTTGTCGCTCTTTAAAATCGTACTTTGAGTCATTGAAAAAATGAAGGTGACCCGTAACGTGGTCAGTGATATTATTGACTTCCGGTTGTCAACCGCGAAACAACCACAGAGTCAAAGTCACATTTAAAAAACGATTTTATTGGTGTAATACAGTACGCAATTGACAACCCTACCGTTACGTCCTTCGAGGAAGGAGATGGTCGAATCGTGATCCAAGTTTCGAATCACTTTCGAGAATATCAAAGGCTCCAACGGGTATAGACGTAACTCAAAAAAAAACATTTTTGTCGAGTACCATATTTTTACACTTTCATGAAATGCTAGTGCTTGTATGTTAGAACTGTAATATGATAGTCAAATCCTGACGATTTAAACAGCAAAAAAAATATTTGAGAAATATAAGGATCTTGTAGAGTTCGAAGCTCAAAAAATATTTTTTTCTTAAAAACAGAGTTACACTTTTTGCATAGGATCACTTGCTTTATTCACGACTTTTTAAAGTCGCTTCACACCAAATTAAAGGTCCACGACCTTGGATTTGTAAGTAAAAGTTAATTTTATTATGAAAACTGAACTATTTCTTGTTCTTAATAACTAAACTGCACATTATTTGGTAAAACTTTTTTCTGGTAAAAACACATTTTCTTTAAATATGTAATATTAACATTGTAATTTTCACATAATATTAGCAAAAAAGAAGAAAATGGTCCAAATAGAGTCACAAGGACCATATCATTCTTGTTTTTAAAAAAATATGTAACACCTAGTTACATGCATTTCCGACATGGACATCGAAAATGTCATTACTGAAGGACACAGGTGAACCATCATAATATAGTTTCACTTATGCCCACCAGGCTTGTAAAATTATCGGCTTATAGGATTATAGATTCAAATATTACTGTCACTAAACCATTAATCATCTAAAATATCGTATTTAGTACTCATATATGAACCCTAATTCGAGTCACCAAGGTCGATCGCCATCAAAGAGGTCCGGACTCAAGACGGAGCCTTGTGCTACAAAAAAAACAACCAAAAAATGACAAGCCGAGCCAAGACTGGCTCTTATCAATTATTCTTTGGCCGGTTTCATGCGTGCAAGTGAAATGGTACAATAAACAAGCAATTTTAATACTTATTACAATGTACTAAAGCTCATTTAAGAATGTATGTTAGAGTCCTTGGTGAGGTTGAACAAAAGTGGGGTAAGGTAAAAATTATGCTGTCGTTATGCAGCAAAGATACGAAATAATTTCATTTCTTAAATTTAAATCTTATTATTTATATCATGATAAAATCTGGTAATTAATTTGGAAGGTACAAGTTATTAAATACGTTTCCCTTATCTGCAGATATATTAATTCAGTGACAGTTAAGTATATTCCTAAATATGCTTCTTACTTTTATCTAAATTATCTTTCTCGAAAGAAAATACATTAACAACCAGCTTATTACATTATGGTGATATTCGTTTCGTTTTACATTGTGAAGTTTTACATTTCACATAGTATTATGTTCGGTAATTATAAAAATATCGCATCTAAGTCATATCTAAGTAAGAAGTAAGCAATTGTTTTTTAGTTCAGTTTAGGTTAATTTTATTATTAGTCAATGCCACAGAAAATCATAGTTAAATCAACAAAGTAAATAAATATGCGGTTCCAGCTATAAGTAGTTTGTCACTTTTCAAAACTAAACAGACCTGGGGGCTTACCAAAAGTACATTCGCTACGAAGCAATTCTATAGCGAACGTTAAAATATATGAAACTGAATAGATCGATATCTCACACGTGACAATCACATGATGTTATCGATGTCAGTTTCATACAAATTTATCGATTCCATCAGCGATATCGCCGATCGAAAAGTGCTTTGGGTAGTCCCGCTGAAGACCAACAACACCTATGGAACTATGTAAATAAATGACTATCTCTGCCAACCCTTATTGAACGACGAACCCATTTCATTACAACAGAAGAATAAAACAGCTAACTATAAGCAACTAGGAGTGCTAATACTATCCACGAAACTAGTAAATTAGTTTCAAAATTGTGTAAAGCGATTTGTATGTGTTTGTGTGTGTCTGTGTGTGTGCAGTATTAGAGGCTGTATGACCATAGCTGTGTGAAGGCTGCAGACGTAGGCCCTTCGCACACGGAAGCAATGCCTGAGGTCAACGAACCCGACGCTACCTTAGCTGCAATCCGACGATGTCCTTTAGTACGGTCAGAGTGTTAGCGGGGAAATGGATATTTTAAATTACATTTTTTTTTCGAAATTTACTAATCGATTGAGACTATTTAGAAGAAGTAATAGAACTGTGAACGGATCTCAATTGAAGCTTGACTTTTGCAAAAAAAATGCAATGTTATTTTTTTTTAATTAGACTAATTTTGCCAAGACCCTCTTTGGGTCGTTGCGCTAGTGGAGTAAGTATACTAATTTTGCAGTTAAATATAAAATAGTTAAACTGTAATCAGTATAATAATAAAAATAGTTCTATTTTAAACAGTATAAAGTGGGACATAAAAACAATGTGTGATATAAAAAAATTCGTTACCCGATAACAGCTATACAACTAGATATTTAGAAGTTATATTATTTTAGGTTAGTCGATTTTGTCAACAAAATATATACGCAAATCCAACTTTCTATTTTTGTAATGTTTTGTGTTAGAACAATAGGGTTGGGTTACTACTACAGAATTTAATAAAAGTGAAATATCAAGGTCACCGAATAGTCATTAGTACTTTTAAATTGTGCTTAAAGGATGTCTTCAACGTGTGGCGATAAGTGACAACAATCATGTTTCATATTCGTAGGAATAAACATCAAGAGAAAAAAAGATTAAATGGTAATTAAAAGGTAAAACAAAGCATCACGCTTCATCGTCGCTCATGAATTCAAACGCGGAAATTCGCACCACACCTTTATCAGCCGTCGCATTGAAGATACAGCAGTGAACTATCTCTCTGTCATTCACATACACGCGTCCCTCTCCAACACGTTGAATGCCAAAAACGCTTTGAAATTGGATTTGAACGTAATTTGCTCTCAAAGTTGTATGGTACCGCATTTGAAATGCACGTTCTGTATGCGTATACGAGTAGCTGCAAAATTAGTTCTGAAATTCTTGTATTGATCTACAAGGATAACTAAACCGGTGGCCATAAGTCTAACTAAATTATGACAACTCACTAGCGCCATTCTGTCAATGTCAAAAAACTGTCAAAATATCTGTCATACTGTGTCCAATATTTTTCTTTCATGGCATTTTGTGTAAGTTTCAAATCTAACACTCATCAATTTATGACAAAATTAATTACATAGAAAAAACAAATGAGATTTAAAAAAAAACATGGCGATATTTCCGAATTCTTTTCACCACGTCGTCAACGGATGTAGGTGTCAGTAACAACGCGTCTGGCAATGGCACAAAAATGTCTGGCCTGTGCCAACGATTTACACACTTTAAATTACAGATTTAAGTGCCCATCCCTCCTCTCCCCAGTTCCTGATTACAAGCGAAAGATTTATGCATTAAATTATTTAAGAGGGGTTATCATTGTTACTAATGGATATATTTTAGGAGCTAAGGAACGACGTAGGTCAGTGGTTCCCAAAGATGACAAAAGTAAAATCTTCAGGTGGGGACTAGAGCCAGTAACAATTGAAGTTTCACATTGTGTGTGTTTGATTGGCTTAATTACGATTACCTATAAAAAAGCTAAAGGTGAGCGCCCATCGAAGAAGGAGTAAAGAGCTGAGCGGCCACATTTTCCACTTTTATACGAAACTGCATACTTGTGTCTCCACCAACAAAGAGCACTGACGTGTGTCAAAAAAAGTCGAAACGTTTTAGAGAGCAATGGGCTTAGCCAACATCCTTTTCGATCGGCGATGTCGCTGATGGAATCGACAAAAATATATAAAACTGACATTGACATTCGATCAAATCATGTGATTGTCATGTGTGAGATATCGAACGTCAATGTCAGTTTCATACAAATTTGTCGATTCCATCAGCGAAATCGTCGATCGAAAAGCATGTTGTGTAAGCCCGCTGAGCTGTGTCCGAGCTATGTCAAATGGGACAGCTGCGTTATGCTGTTGGGCTCGCTTAACTCAACTCTTTGTTGGTGGGGACGCAAGCACATTTGAGGCCGCTCAGCTCACCATCTCCCGGTCATTACTCTTTTGCGGTGGGCGCTCGGCTTAACTATATATCTCACTTTTTATCATGTAACATTTTTTTTGTTTTAAGTAGTTTTGATTAAAATAATATAATAAAAGGTACGATCTTAAGCAGGGAATAGTAATAATAAAGTCTAAGTACCATTTTTATTATAAAATACCCTCTTCTGCGGTAAAATAGCCATTTTATGGTTTACATAATATTCACTGGTATAAGAACATTTTTAATGCTAATTGTTACTAATTGAACTGATGAATTTACAAATGATGTTATTGCGTCGAAATGATCATGTACAAAGTCTTAGCATAGGTCAGTATTCTAGAAATAGTTTCTATTTCTGTAGCCCTGGTCATTTAGCTGGGCGTGCCGCTGCAAAAATTTCAGCAAAAAGTTTTTATTGCGCCAAATCGTAGATATAATCTGTGGCACATTTCTCTTTGAAGACATGACATTGATTAGAGGCACTTGTACACTCCCGCGCATTCCTATCTGATATATTATTATTATTTTGTATAAGCTCTGTGTTTATTAAAAATATGATGTCCTAGAAGTCGATTTTGATAAATTTTTAAGAAAAAATCGAAATACAAAAAAAAATAACTTTTAGTTATCAGGCTCTACTAGAATAACATTTTGTGTCAAACTATAATATTTATATATTTTTAATTTGAACTATGTTTGTAATAACATTTTGACAAAATAAAAAAAAATAGTTTATTTTACTTCAATTTCAAACTTAAAAAAATCTACAGCTGGACTGTACTGATAAAAACAATTCCACTTTGTTTTTTAATTCAATTTTTATTTTTTTAATGTGTTTATAATGGGTCTGTTCTGAGAAGATTTGTAAGAAGTCCAGTTTCTTATTTAGTACATCAATAAATAAAATTAATTAAGGCAATATAATTGCAATGCGCTACTGTTAATCCTGACTTTTGTATTTAGGAGCTTCTTTAATATTTGTCACACTCTGAATCATTTAATATTTGTCTTCTTCTACTCTTCATTCCTGAAGGTCGTGCTCCACATGAAGTGCCTTCACCGAGAAATGGACGAGACGCCTCCACCGCCCTGTCCTCGGCTTGTCTCTAGGGTGTCTCATGACATAATAGTTATAGCATTCCATAAGTAGAAAAATCTTTTACCTAAGTCTACACTAAAGCACTCCCTCCTATTGTGAGTGGCAACTAATAACCATGTCTCAAATACAGTCGAAATTAGTTAAGCCAGAACTGTATTAGTGAGAAACCTCTATAAGCAAAAGGCACGGTATGGTCCCGAGGAACGATTTTCATAAGCGAGAAATTCAGATTAGAGAGAAAGCTCTATATTACGGTCTCTGGGACCTTCGCTTGTCTAGGCTCGTCTCTATATCTCTATTTTTAATAAAATTTAAAAATAACAAGGTTCCATCTATTCTATTTTTTATAAAAAAAACAAGCCTCAATTATCTTTTGGTACATCGTCCTTGATGACTCCAATATCTCGAACCGTGACAAGTGACGTGCGTCGCGACCGATAGTAGGGGTCAGCGATCGATTGACAACGGAAATCTAGACATTTAGAAATCTAGATATCTAGGATTAGCACCGCAAAGCTCTCTGTGACGTCATTCGATACCGGTTACCAACAAACGATCAAGAAATATTATAAAAAAAAAACTTAAAATTAAACTCACATAAAGTTTTTTTTTATCAAAATCTTGAACTGAAACAAAATATTCCTGTTCTAAATAAAAAGACACAAATAGTAAACTCAAACTCAAAGCGTTCGGTGTTAAAAGTAACACCCTTTAATTAAAAAACGCTAGACGAAAAGAGCAACAAAAGTTCCCACCAAAAATTGACGTCTATCAAAAAATGAAATGGGATTTGTCGAGCGCCCATTGGTTCGTTGCATCTATGGCAGGGGTCCGGCAGGTAGATTAGAAAAAAATATGTGTTGTCTATGCCGGGGATCTAGGATAGAGTAAATGGAACCGGTTCATAGTAAAGGGTCGTTTTTTTTCTATCTCTATTAGATCAGTGCCGGCCTACGATTGGGCAGCGGTTAATTTTTTATTCGCTCCAACGCGTTCAGGTAGGGCCCCGAAAATTTATTTGTTTTCAAACACATAACTTGTTTGACCAAGTGTATTATGTGGGATCGATTTTATGTAAAAAAGTTATATAATGTTGTGCATGAGCATAGAGTAAGGTTTGTTTTTTTTTTATTACCAGCCAGGAAGTTTTCTACCGAAGATGGGTCTTCCTGCAGAAACTTTTTGGTCTTTTAGCGTGTTTCAAATAAGTTGTCAAAAAATTTGTGATAAATTACTTGGAAAGTGCAAAACATAAAAAAAAATTGGCAATTTTTTTCTTTATTGCTAAGTATTATTTGTCAATTGGCTCCATTACTCTATTTA
The DNA here is from genome assembly GCA_013186455.1 of Papilio dardanus tibullus. NCBI lineage: Eukaryota > Metazoa > Arthropoda > Insecta > Lepidoptera > Papilionidae > Papilio > Papilio dardanus. The sequence continues at coordinate 596,653 of QDHC01004449.1, read as the reverse complement.
AAAAAAAAACTATTTTTGCCTATTGTCACAGTGTAGAACTTCTAATATGAAATATGTTTATCTTCATTTAATATCAAATGGTATTGCCTGTTCATACAATATCACACTAGATAAATAAAACGGACATAAATGTAATTTATAATAACCTCAAACAATACTGCATTCATGTTATAAAATTAATAACTACTCCATAATCAATACAAGGGAGAATCAACTCTATTTTTATTGGAATACGATTTATAATCAAATGTATTGATTCCGAAGGTAACTGTGCCAAGTCTTCATTCAGGAGCCACGGGCCCTGGCAGCAGCGAGCTCGAGTTCAATGAACTCTATGGAAATGTTCGTTGCGTCACGATTTTTAGCTCAGACTAAGACCCAACTGAAACCTAGATTTATATTCTGTCCATACTTTTAAATTGTGTAGCTATGTCAACATTTTGTCATAGATTAGGATACTATTTTGTCTACCGTTTAGTCACGTTTCGTTAGTATTAGAAAATAATATATATGGTTTAAGTTGGCACGTCATACAGAAATATTCTCATTATCCTTACGTGCCAATTTAAATATCGAGCATTATTACTACGTTATGTATGTAATTTATAATGATAATCGAATCGACAATATTTTTTCCTTTTGGATCGATCAATCCAATAGAAAAAAATGGAATGATAGGTGACCCCAAACCCAATTTTCCTTTCTTTCATTGCTTCCCGTGTTAATATATAAAAACAAATGAAGCTCGCTTTGTCTTTCCAATTCTTTGTCTTGACGCAATGACACGCATATATTTTTTTTTATCAAATTTCGCCTCAATTCGCGAGACTGGTCGGCGCCCCAGTGCGAGCGTGATATGCAAACTGTATCTTATCAGGTTACCCGCGGACAGCCTAGCTATTTGTCCTCGATCATCGCCTCGTGTAGATTATACAAGATATTAGGTTATGTAATAGTATAAAAGTTATTATTTTGAAAATTTTTCAAACCCATCTTGGTCATAATTGCCATTGCATTTATTTTGGGTCCTGGTTTCTTATGGTGTTAAAATACCAGGCGTTGTTTATGTTAAAAAAATATTGTCACCTTTTAAATAACTTTTTCCCTCTTATTCCGAAAAAATTTATAAAGTATTACGATAAACGTGGACCAATAAGTCGTCCATTATACGATACTCGACAACACTCGGAAATAAATAAGATAGACCAATGGTCTCATTGGACCAAATTGTGTATCATTAGAAGTACTAGGACTAAGGATGTTCTGTATTTTCGAAAAAAAAATATGAATGTACCAGTACCAAACGTAGAAAGTACAACAGTAATGCGCTGATTCTTGTTTCGGAATAAATAAATAAGTCTATCTTTTTGATAAAAAAAAACTGTTTCGTTTTGTGCGCATAGATTACATAACAAAGAGATTATTTATTAACTATTCGATTGTTACTTTAT
>QDHC01004449.1:529178-561413 GCA_013186455.1 Papilio dardanus tibullus | reverse complement strand
GGACGAAGTCGCGAACCACAGCTAGTGTCAAAATAAAAAAAAACAACCAAATATTAATATGTTGTACAGCGAATGTTTTTTTGTTAATAGTACTATGTTAATTTTTAGGAAGAAGAATCCGGAAAACCAGGCAGCAGTTTAGGACAAACGTCAGGTAAGGCAGTAATTTTTTGGATTTTTTGATTTTTTTTTTCGATAATATTTTCAATGTTTGTTTGCAATGTGACTTCCGTTTTTGTCACTTGCGTATATTAGTTACATTTTTTAAAAAACAATTTTATTTTTGTTCTTAATTCGTTTTCGTGTTGGCATCGGGGGAAAAAAATGTTTTTTTTTGTGCGTGTGCTTTTTTCGGGTCTAAAGCGAAGATCATATTGTGAATGGACATTGTAAAAATATGAACAATGAATGTCTGTAAGGTAGGCCATTTTTAAATATTACCAAATTGGTAGTTCTTATTAGTAGAAAATTGAACCATGAATGTTTTTATTATTGCAAAATGGTTTGGTCGTTAATACGTTTTTTTTATTTTCTATCTTACAGACATATCATTTGTCATTTTTATAAAGGACATTCATGGTTCACTTTTTTTGACCATTTTTTTCATATTTTCCCTTATTTCAGGAAGCCAATATATACGTGTGAAGCCGGAAAGCGAATTATTATTTCATAATAAATTGCAAAATTTATCAAAATCAAATTCAGATTATATTAGTAGACTTTCTAAAATGAACGCATCCGAAATACAAAATGAATTCTCCAAATACGGCCTCGAAACAAACATGGCATCCGAGGAGGCGTACGTTCAAAAAAACGCAGAAAATGACTACTACAAATCGTGGTTAGAACAAAACGGCGAGCTAGAAGTATCATTATTAAAAGCGAATCAAATAAAAAAAACTAAAACAGATTTAAAAAATCAAAAATCCGAAGTCGAATTGATACCAAAACCGAAAACAATCAGTAAAGATTACCCTAAATCTGGGGAGAAACCGCAGATCCGTAGACGCGGTCGGCCGCCGATTTTCAAAGATAAAAACATGGATATCGGGGATACCGTATTGAAATCTGATTTGGATCAGTTTTTGGAGGGAAAAGAAGTTAGTTCATCTGGCTTGTCCAGGAAAGACTTGGAAAGGGTGATGATGGGGAAATTCAACCCCAACAGGAGGTACTCCAATGAAGCTATGTGGGCGGCTCTCATGGATGTTAAGAAAGGAGGAAGTATTTACAGGTAAGGTATTTTGGTTTCTTTGGGTTCTAGCTTACTGAGGTTTTCTTACACTAAAGGATTGCTTAAGTACCTAAAAGGACATGTCTCATTCAGAGTCATTAGTTAGGCCTTAAGAAATAAATTTGGTGAAGAATTATCATACTTAATCTAAGGGTCTCAGATAACTTTAACGCCATTGACAGCTTTCCAAATTTGATTAAAATCCCCCATTCGTATTGGGATAATATATTTCTCTAAATTCGTATATAAATAAAAAAAATACCTTGCAGTAAATACTAAAGTCAAAACATTTTGTTCCAGAGCCGCGCAAACACACAAAGTGCCTCGCAAGTCCCTCCGAAACTGGATGAAGAGATGCCACATCAAGTCCTCCTTCCCGATGCCGCAGCAACTCAAGCAATTTGTAGAAAACAGTAAAAAACAACGCGAATACAAAACTTTTGATGGATATCCAAACGCAAGCGACCAGAATTATGGTGAAAAAAGTGGCACAGAAGATATACCGTTTGATAACGAAATAGATTTTGGTAAACATTTCCTTTCATTCACCGGTACTAATGTTTCAAGCGAAGATGAAACGAAAGTTGAAGAAAAACCTACCGAAACGGTAGAAAATAGCGAAGATGGTAACACTGCTCTTAATATGTCACTACACGAATAGTTTTGGTAGCTTTTAAATATGCCCCATTTTATATTTATTGATTGCCAAAGAATAAGCAAAGATTTATGAAGGAATTGGTTTTTTGAATACTTTTTGCCGCACTCAGAGTCCCTTATTTAGTATACTATAGGTAAAATTACTACACTGAAGAACTTTAGTGGCCACTTAACTCTGAGTGACAGTTTTACACATTAAGTAAAAGAAATAATGCGAATATGAAAAAAATGGTTGAAGTATAAAAAATTATGTTTTACACTAAAGTTTTTTTTCTTACTCAATGTGTAAAACTTTTATGACTTACTGTACCGTCTTTATTCGATCTAATTTAAGAAAAAAATACTAAGATAAATAAACTAAAGATAAATATTTTAATCCAAAAAAATAATAATTGTAAACAAATCCTTTATTTATTTTAGATTTCCTATTTTACTTTGCAATATTAGATCCCAAAGATTCTTTTTGTTTTTTTTTGTTTATAGAAATACACCTCGAATGTTTATTGTTTTAAAAAGCTGTATTATTAAATGGTAATACCAGTGAAATATTTTATTACCAATTTGGTAGCTTTTATTTTTCATTCGAGGGGAAGTGTTATTTTATTTATTTTTACCTACCGTTGTATGTTAAATAATTATAGAATATTAGATATAATGGGGAATGCTTGAAAATTGGCCTTTTATATGTCTTACCGTACGTACACTGCCGAAACATATGTATAGTTTGACCAGAAATATAAAAAATCTCACTTTATTGTGGGAAAATAATCAACTTATTTATACGCGTACTTATAGATGTAAAGAATGAGGTATAGCCGCCCCAAAGACTCTTCCTATCCTTTATGGGAAATGATGGGAAGGGGAAGTGCATTGGCAGGGGAGGGGACGCATAGGAGGTATTATCCTCTTGCTGTGCGTCTCCTCCTCCGTACATTAAGGGTAGCCAACGCATCTGCAATTGCAGATCTTTGGGCAGAGGTCGCTTCGGATTTTTCAGCGAATCCTGGTGGCTACTTGCTCGTTTGCCACTTTATAAAATGACGGTATTTCTATTTCTCTGGTCAGGCTGTACAAAAACATATTTTTTAGACATATATGTTTTGCGGATGTTTAGGCAGTGTAAACACACGGTTATGTTCGTAAGGACAACGTCCAAAGATAAACAAAAGACTTGAAAATGAAATTTTAGCGGTAACTTTTTAATTATGACAGTCAATGAATGAATAAATTAAAAAAAAACGTCTTAATATACCTTTAGGTAATTAAAAGGGCTGTCATAAAAACTTTTTCGATACTTATAAAGCCCAGCGGGTTTACCTAATGTACTTTACGGCGATATTGATGATAGAATCGACAAAATTGTATGAAACCGACATTGACATTCGATAAAATCATGTTGATTGTCACGTGTGAGATATCGAACGTCAATTTCAATTTTTATATATATTTTTGACGTTCGCTATAGATTCGCTTCGTAGCGAATGTACTTCGGGTAATGTCCCTGTACAGCTACGCAAGTCTGTGACTTTATTATCTAAGTCGCTAGGAGATTTGCGTAGCTGAACTAGCGGCTAATGGCTTAAACATAGTAATAATTTATTAATGTTTTTTCTAAGGTTTACGTACTTAATTATCTGATTGAATCCCCTCTAGCTCCATCGAAAGTTGTTTTAGTATTATATTTTAAGTTTGCTTTAATTAGGCCGAAATTAGTGATCGACTGGAATTGTGCAACTTTTTAAAAAAATTACTGGTTGAAATTGATTTAAATTTTAATTACACAGTCAAACCTGGATAAGCGAGGAACCTGCATAAGCGAGAATCATTCTTTGGTCTCGAAGAGCTGCCTACATAAGCGAGAAACTCGGATTAGAGGGAAAATTCTATAAGCCAGACAAGTAATGCGGTCCCTTGGACTCTCTCTTATCCAGGTTCGACTGTACTATGTCTATACAATGCGTACTAAAAATTTGTGTTTGTAGTTTATCTAGAGTTTTGTCCACAACAAAATTATAAGATTAGAAAAGGTCCTGAACTGCTTTGAGGAAAGGATTTTAGGTCCCGAACTACACAGATAAACTAATTCAATAGTTTTTGTAATATATTTTTTATTGCAGTAGACCAGTCGATCGCTACATTACCTAGGCTTTTAACTACGTGTGTTGTTCCTAAGATTATTTAAAAAGCGATAGCGTGCCTTCGAGGCATTACATTCTCTTTGTCTTCAAGAGCGAGCATTTGACCTGATCATTGTGGCATTTATACGCGTTGAGGACCCGTGTACCCTACGTGGTTGCCGGCGGCGTGTACCCTATGTGGTTGCCGGCGGCGTGTACCCTATGTGGTTGCCGGTTGCGTTTTACGCCATGTGGTTGCCGGGGGCGTGTACGCCATGTGGTTACCGGTTGGGTGTACGCCACGTGGTTGCCGGCGGCGCGTACCCTACGTGGTTGCCGGGGGCGTGTACGCCGCGTGGTTGCCGGATGCGTGTAGTCGTGTCGATTAGTGTAATAGGGACCGAAGTGCAATTGGAGACTGAAAGAAAATATAAGATCGTTGAAATTTGTTGCCAATTGATGATATTTGTAATATATTTATTAATTTATATTATTATTAGGCGGTGCTTTTTAACATTGCTAGGGAATGCCAGTAAATTGAAGAGCGGAAATATTAGTATTCGAATTGGTGGACTACGAAAAAAAAAATACTAAAGATTATATAGTAACAATATTGAATGAAATGAAAATGAAATTTGCTAAATTTTTATATCTAGATTATTTTTTTTTAAGATATGGAGACTAAAGTATGGCCTTAGAGAAAGAAGTGTTGCCTTACCGAGAACGTGCTGTGTAATTTCACTGTCAAAATATTTGTATTAAAACATATTCTTATCTCTGTCTTTTCTAAGGCAATGAAAAGGATGACAATATTTTTTATACAAATTTTTAGATAGAGAATCCAGTTAAGTTCGGCCACAATAGTCAGGTCTATGCTTAAATCGTTCGCAATCCAAGAAGTGCCTACTTAGTATATAGTTATACATATATAGATGTAAGTTGCTATATAGATATATACATATATATTATAACAGTGTTGTATGCAGTATTATGTTTTACATTGCGTTTCATATTCCACAATTTAGGACAATTTGATGAAATCATTTCTGTTCAGTACATTCTGATTCAGTAAAAGCACATTTTATATTTTCATTTAGAAGTTATGCGTTAATTTATTTTTTATTATAAGTAATTTGACTGTCGATAATATAGTTTGATATCAAGGCAATTGATAAACGACAAGGAGAATACATGTAAATCATCATAGACTACATGTCTGTCTAGAAAGCCAGTTAATCTTTGTCTCGTGGCCATTCAGAACTAAAGCAAAAAAACTCTTTACAAAAGAGACCGAGCAAGAGTCTTAGTCAATTGGTATTTGTGACATTTCTATTTCATCAAATTTTTATGTAAAGACTTAAAATAATATAATATGACTTTATTAAATGTTTTGTATTTAAATGTAATTTACTTTCACAATGTTTTCGTTCATTCACATAATTTATAAATATAAAATATGATACAGTTGATATGTCCGCCCGTTTATGATTATTAGAGTTATTTCGATTTTAATGATTGTACCGGTTTTTGCTATGTTACGGGAGTTAATAAACATATATGATATAAATGTTTTGTTTTTATTGTTTACCTATTGCCTATATCCTACATCTAATTGTGTATTAAACGGTTTTTATTGTGAATTCATATCCTCATTTAGATATATTGAATATGCTATTTCCAATTTAAAAGCTACAACTTTTTTAGTAAACTATAACGGTTCATCATTACCGGAGACGCGCGCTGCTGGTCACCTAAGTGTTCAATTATTTGTATCCAAAATATACTTATCTTCAAATACCTCGAAATTTTACAAAACAAATTAATTTTTGTTTCGCATCAACTAAAATTAAGTGCGGCTTTTCCTCGCTTTTTACATGAATACGCAAACCTCGATTCATCCATTTCCCGCCTGTAGGAAGCCAGGAAAAGAAACGCCCTGTCACAATGACAGCTCGAGTGTTGCCATCATAGAAAATAAAAAAGTTACTATTAAAAATAAAAACACAGCTAAAGGGCCGTTTCTTCTCCTCGCTTGTTACAGGTTTGCGGACATCGACCGAAATAGTGACGAGACATTTTATCGATATGGACCACGGCATACCTCTGAACATACACGCGCGTCCCCGCATCGTCGGACGGCGGCCCAACGCCATCGTTAACATTGAAACTGACGTATTCCAAGAGAAATCCTACAAGCAGTACTCGTCTCAGCACCTCCGGGACGCGTTGATAGCGGTCAAGAAAGGTTACAGTGTGTATGCGGCTTCGAACAAATACGGCGTGCCAAGGAAAACTTTAAGAAATTGGATGGAGAAATATGACATTAAGAGTCAATTTTCTAAAGGTCGACGCGGAACTAGAACTCAAATACTCGATCCGTTGGATCTTATGAGAGAGGCCAAATCAGAACTTTTCCAAGGAACTTTGTAAAATCTAAAAACGGAAGGGACAGATAGTGAACGAAATGGATTTAACCTGAATTAACCTAACCTATTGCCACAAGATTCTATGCTGTGAAGGTATTTGAGTATGGTATATTTTTTAATAATTAAATGCATTTATTTAAGGAGTTCAGAATAAATGTGTTATTTGCAGTGACCTGCGTTTGATCATAATAAGGTTAGTAATCGATCGATTGACTTTGATATATTGTATACTTAAATAAAAAAAATATTAAAAATCCTTTAATAAGAATAATTGTTAAGATTTAATAGTATTTGTACTTAATATTGCCAAAATGTAAGTATATTATATTTACTGTTTATTTGAACTGGAAGTATTTTACTATATACAAAAACAAATGGTTAAACATAATTTTAAATTCAGATTTCTCTATGGTTTAAGGACCTTCGTATACAAGGCTATTCAAATCCTCAGTTCTATTCTCTATGAGACTTGACTTGATGTAGGCTTTTATACGAAGGACCTAAACGTTTGAATAGCAAGGTTTAAGAGTGATCTAGTTTTAAATGCATTTTTACTTTTAAAAAAAAATGTTCTAAATTTATTTTTCCGCAATTTTTTACACAAAATGTAGTTTTAAATGTTAGTATAGTGATTTTTATTTATTTTGTAATCTATTTGCTCAAAAACTTCGCATAATTTTGTTCTACTAATATTTATGGCAATATTTTAGAATGATGTTGCTAGGAGTAGTTTTTCTTTAAGGCATCATTTATACTGGCAACTACTTATTGCAGCCATTTATTTTTTGCTTAAAAATTAAAAACACTTTTCTTATGTTGAAATATTTTAAATAAAATGATTTAATATTAATTTTATTATAATTAGTTCCTAACAAACCAAAGTAGCGTTCAATCCAAAGGGTGTATGTTTTTTTTTAATATTTTGTTGATTATTTTATAGTTTCTTGCATATATTATTTAAGTAGTTATTAAAATAAATCGATGTAAAATTGAGTGCAATAAAACAAGGCCAATTTTTATTTTAAATATATTAGAATTATTTACAGTTATATTAAAGTTATTTTGTACATGTATTGAAATATACCTAATTGCGGATTTACATTGTAAAAATAAAACCTTTTCCTTGTCCATCGCTAAAAACTATTTATACGTAGTTTTGGTTTTAACAGTGAAAACGTACCTTAAGCCGAATATATAAAAAGTACTTACTGGTTGATAAATTGTCTTATACTATTTCCTAAAATGTTTAATATTATCATATAAGGATAATTTGTAATAATATTAATAAATAAAAGTATTTTTAATGTCCGCGGTATTGCATAGGTAAATTGTATAAAAAAATGTTTTTTTTGTCCAAGAGTATTTTTATTTGTTGTTGCGAAAAAATATTACAACCAAAAAACAGGAGAATAAAAACAGGAAATCGCATTTATTTGGCCTTAAAACCAGTACAGATGTTTCTATTTATTTTGGTTTATAGGGTTGCCGATTTTGCATCGAACCATTTATAGGGTTGCCATTTAAAATTAATTTAGCGATAAAAATTTGGTGAAAATTGGTAATAAAAATGCATTAACTGAAGCTGGTCACATTATAGTATAAGGGCAAAGTTACTGTCTAGTATTTATAAATATATGTACGGGTGATTGTATTTGATGGTAATAAAATGTTTTGTCGTGAATATTGGCTTTTATTAAAATATCCGGTCCAATGATCATGGATTAACTTTGACCAAAGGAACTTCTACATGACCTATGTATGATTTATTGGTTTTCACTGGTTTATTAAATTAAAATAAAGAAACACATCCCAATACAATAGAATGTAATAAAATAGTAATAATAAAATGTCATAGTTATAAAGTACCAAGCAACACATTACCTACATTTTTGTGTTCCACTTAACGACTTAATCTCTCGCACCTTGCAACGAGACAAACACCGCCTCTTTTCGCTTGAGATTTCGATTCGGCTTATTAATCTCGTAAGTTGAGATGGGACCTTGTCATATTAACTCCGCAGAGTTCGCGATAGCCAACGTGCAATGCCAGTACGACAGTCCGTCCGACAACGAGCCGGAGACGGATACGGGGCCGCGCCCCACCGACGACCACACTTACGACCTGCGAGACGAACCGCCCGCATTCATTATACAGCAAGTTAATAATGTTAGTATCTATCATTCACGATCGATATTTAGCAAATGCACTTTTTCTTCTCCATCCTTTACACGTTAGAAATATATTGGAAGAGACAGTGGACTAATAGTGGACTCTCCTCATAGATTTGATGTGACAAGATTGAAATTATTTCCCCCTGATGCGTGTGAGGTCACATTTAACTTAGTTACTAACTAGTGAGCTTTACATCGTGTTATGGTCAAATATCAAACTAAAAACAATTACAATGTGTCCAGACGTCTCAGGTGCAAGGTGCGTCGCCGCTGGTCGAAGTGCGGCCCAAGATAATGACAATTGGGCCGACGTATTCGCCCGGCGTCAACATACTGCACGTCGGTGACCGCCCGCAGTACATACAGGTATCCCTTTTTGACACACTATTTGGACCCGGCAAAATTTTTGTCCCTATGGCTGCCAACTTTAGAATTGGCAAACTTATGGTTGCCAATATTTGATCGAATATCGTCGGCGGAATATCAGCGTTTCTCGGCCGTCTTTTATTTCTATGAGCAGTTCATTTATCAAATGAAATACCTTTTCCGTCAGTCTCAGCCAGAGTTGAGCATCAGCAAGCGCATCCGACGCAGCGAGGTGGTGCTGCGCCAGGCCGCGGACTGCGTCAGTCGCGGTCACACCTTCCAGACTGTCTCCGAGCAGTTCAACATACCTATATCTACCATACGGTGAGAAGACATGCTATTATTAACTTATATTTGCTGTGGTTTCTACTCCCAATATCAATATTTTATTTTACTAATTAAATTACAGATTCTTTATGGCTCGTAAAGGAATTCTGCCACGTAGACGACGCGGTCGGAGCACACAGGTATTTCAATTATACCACATCTTGTGATTAAAAATGAAAATGTAATTTAAAACTTCCTGTTTATATGCAATCTTTCAGATGAGTCAAATGAGCACAAGTCCGGAGCCTCCTTTCCAAATGCAGCACTTCAAGTTGCCGGACTTCGGTCTGCCCAAAGACGACTCCAATTCCCCACCAGACATTAAATTGCAATAACTATACATTCTCCCCACTATTCTCGTAAAACCGTTGGTTCCTTCCAAGCAAGGTACAAGTGGACAAACTCACGGTGTTCCACAATGAAAATCGTTCGAACATTTCACGGACGCAGAAATAATAGCCAATAGGTGCAGTGAAAACATCAGGCATGAGAATAGTGTTTTTATATAATAAATAAGACATTTGACAGATCATCCAGTAACCCCAATATAAACTCTTTGGAATCACAGAGTTTGAAATAGTGCTACTATATTACTTTCGATTGCAGCTATTTTAATTTTATTTTATAGTCGACACGAATCGTCCTGTCCTGCATTTTTTGTTCCTATATTTTGTATAAAACTTAGCGTTTTAACGTACTTTATTATAATTAAATTGACTGTACTTAGAGTTAGTCAATGTTACATAATTATGTCGTACCCTGACCTCTATTCTACTGAATAGGTTTTAAGCCGTGTTTTTTGTCAACTAAATAGAGACGGAAAGTGGACACTCCCAGCGTTTAGCGCTATAAATTCAAAATAAAGCAAATGCTTTCACTTAATTTTCGCTTTATTTCCAACAAGGATCATTATAGAGGTTAGTGCGTATTAAATAAACTGTGAATATAGATTATTAAATTAGAATCTCCAAATGTATAAAAATAGGTTCGTAGAATTTTGTAATGCAGTAGTTTATAAATATATTAATAAAATAGTTCTTATGTAATAAGCAGCTTTATTAGAATAGATATATTCATAACGTTTATATTTAGTGCAAACGTGCAAAAATAGATGACAAATCTAACCTAACCTAACCTAAAATATAACCTAACATTTTCCCGCTCTTTTTAAATAATCTAATAAAATCATGGGAATAAAAGTAATCGAATTTACGCCTTTAAAAATATAGAGAAATAATATTTTTTCAAGCAAACAATTCTGGAAGTATTTTGTTGGTTTTAACGGTTGGGTTAGTTATTGCATAGAGTTGGTTATCCGAAGTAACTATACACATAACTACGCTATATTTTGTAGTAATTCATACACAATTTAGTAACAATAAATAAATGAAATATTGTAATTTGTAGTGACAAATAAAAATAAATATTAAGACCAGTGATATAAATTATTTTTGTACACAAAATAGATCTTGTAATAGCTTCAATGTTATGCCTAAGCTTCATTAGACCAACTTCGCGATAAAAACTGAGATTTTGCTTTAGCTAAAGTCCGTTTAAATCGCGAACTCAGCCTAATGAAGCCGAGGCATTACAGCCATTTTTTTGTAATGTAATGTACAGGCTGGCTAAAAATATAATATTGCGAAAAAACCAGTACTAATTTCTTCGCTTATGTATTATATTGTAGGTGTTTGAGTCGACCTTATTAGTTTTCTATTTTCTTGTGGCCTTACCCAACATACTTTTCGATGGGCGATGACGCTGATAGAATCGACAAAAATGTATGAAACTGACATTGACATTCGATAAAATCATGTGATTGTCACGTGTGAGATAACGTACTTCAATGTCAGTTTCATACAAATTTGTCGATTCCATCAGCGACATGGCCGATCGCAAAGAATGTTGGGTAAGCCCACTGGTCATGTTTTTTAAAGGTTCAGCTGTATTCCGAAGCGAATATCAAAAAATGTGTCACAAAAACATATTGAAATAAATCATACTTTATTTTTTAGAAGACTTGTTTTACCGTCATACTCAGAGCCCTTTAGTGGTCACTTTGAGAGGGATTTCTTCACTAAATAATCATTCAGGGACTTTATATAAAAACAATTTGTAGTACACAGTTGTAACAATTAAAAGTAATCAGCTATTATAATTTAAATCATGTTCTGTTTCAAAAAAATAAACTTTATTACCCCAAGGCTTCATTAGACCGATGTCAAACAAAAAAATAGCTTTACGACGAAGCAAAATCACCATTTCGCGAACTTGGTGTAATGAAGTATTTCCTATTTTGTATTGTATCGTACAATTTATGTAAATCTCATTTATTTTGTGAATATTTTTAATTGTTTTTTTAAAAGAATCTTTGCCTCGAGCAGTTTAAGTGGTTTTGACATTTCTCGCTGTCAATAGCCGTATTAAAAAAGTCTGCATTTACACGGATGATTATTTTTAATTCCCTCGCTTATACGATCGCTGTATACTCTTGTTTCTTTCGTCCAGCGCCGTCGTGTGTCCAGCGGAGCTACCCAGAGTACTTTTCGATCGGCGATATTGCTGACGGAATCGACAAAAATGTATGAAACTGACGACATTCTATAAAACCATGTGATTGTCACGTGTGAGATATCAAACGTCAATATCAGTTTCATACGTTTTTGTCGATTCCATCAGCGACATCGCCGATCGAAAAGCATGTTAGGTAAGCCCACTAATATATGGGAATGCATTTGTTCTATCTCAGCGGTTTTTACGCGCGTTGAAAAAACGCCCGTGTGAATGCGGGCATAAACTATTCTGTTAAGTTTATTTTATTTGACCACTGTTTGTGTTTAATTGTGAATATTGTGTTAACAAAGAGATATTATACATATAATACAATACATATAATATCTCTTTGGTGTTTAATATGTTTTTTTACTATTGTTATTTTGATAAATTTAATATGCACGTATGAAATGTTCTAAAGAAGATATAGGGATGACATACTTTTGTTATATTATGAAATTTTGTAACGTAATTTTAATTTAGGTTCAGTGTGGAAAACTTCGTGGTGGTTAGATTAACAGCCGCCATATTGGAATATCAAACATGTCAGCCAATAACAGGACAGTATTTTCGACAGTGGCGCCGCCACTTGACATGGTCGATCTTTCTTTACGAGACTCTTTTGTAGTTGTATTTTGGACAGTATTATTTTATGAACAACATTTTAGAGCTTGTAGTTTTTAGCTGTTTATTTGTATATATTTTTAATTTTATTTGTATACGTAAAGCATTTTATGAACAGAAATTATTATCCTCAGAAAAATATATGCATTTAATTCGTTCGACCATCCGCAAGTAGAAATGACAGTCTTTGTTTTATGTATTCGTTAATGACTGATTATTGTTTTTTATTATTCTGTGTAATTAATCGTCTTGAGACGTATTGCAAATGGATTTTATTAAAAGTATATAGTTCACTTGAACCTTTTTGAGCCTTTGAAAAATGTTCAAATTAAAAATGTTAGAACCATGCCGCTTTTTGGCGAGAAATGTACGTTTATTCTAGTGCAACGCGTCCACAATAACATGGCACTAAACAGTTTTGGTGTGATGAGATTAGCAAATGGCTTTTAACCCTTTGTTACTTTCGCCACATACCATGTTATAGTGGTTGCATTATATCGAGGCTTATAAAAGGTTTTGTGAACTATATTTACGTGCCATGTTTATTGTAAGCTGGGTGTAGAGGGGAGCTTGGCCCAAAATGGGTCACTATTTTACAACGTGTATACAACGTACTGTAGACGTGAGTGTGTAGAAATTACATGTGTAATAAAGTATTTTTGTGTAATTTGTTGATTTTTGATTTATTTTATAGTTTGAATCAGGTTACCTTAACCAGTTGGTATTCAATGATTGAAAGATAATATCCAAAACATAATTTTATTTGATTACAGCAAAAATATACAATTACAATTTAGAATACAATTTAGAACATCTTCTAATAATGGCCAAAAAAAATTCTCCACTTTCTCTTTCTGAATTTTGATAAAAATTATTTTCAATGTTAAATATTTCCAATCTCTAGACTTATCAATTTTGGTTTACAATATCCAAAAGGAATTTGGATTGAATTTTAAGTGATGAACTATAAAAATTAAGTCGAACACTTAATAACAGGGCATTGCGCACGGTTCAATACAGGGTTGCACACGTTGGTAGTAACACGGCGTGGGCTCCGGGCACGGTTCAGGACATGGTTCCGGACACGGTGGTATGTACGGGTAATAACAAGGGCTGGGTTCGGGGCAGGGTTCCGGACACGGTGGTATGTACGGGTAATAACAAGGGCTGGGTTCGGGGCAGGGCTCAGGACAGGGTTCCGGGCAAGGCGGGATGTAGGGGTAATAGCATGGGTTGGGTTCAGGGCAGGGTTCAGGTGTACAGGGTGGAATGCACTGTGGAGTGTAGATGTATGCGGGACCGGCGCAGGGTGGAGCGAGCGGCGGGGTGCAGATGGTTGGTTGCGGGATGCTCGGCTCGCGCTGGTTGCTGATGCAGACGGTGTCGCCGTTCCGAGTCCTGTAGCAGCGCCAGGGGGCCGCCGACGCGAGACCGACTAGAACTGAAGGAACAACATCTTTTAAAAATCTTTTTTTGAACATTGGCTGATACTACTGCAGAATAATAGAGTAAATTTTCTTGGATACTTCATGTCTACCTCTTTTGTGTTTTTTTATATTATCAAGCGGCAAACGAGCAAGCGGTCACCTAGATTCGCTGAAAAAGAGAAGCGACCGCTGCCCATAGACATCTGCAATTGCAGATGCTTTTTAGAGAACTTGTGCGATACTACGGAGAAAGTATTGTACAAAGCAGTCTTAGGGTAGATTTTGATTAAGAAATCCACACTACGGGATTGCTTAAGTCACCTTTTTAATTGCGATTAGATTAGATAACAAGATTAGTTTATTATACTCACCCAATACGAGAAGTGCCGAAGAGTGCATGTTTGCCGACTGTGACTGCTGAAGGAATCGCCCAGGCTTTATACCACAAATATGCCAAAACATGTCACACAATGCGATGCTCCATCGACCATACAAACAACATTATGCAAATGTAACTCCATAAAAAAATATTATAGAAAAAAAGTGTATGAAATTAGTGACGCCCAAAACTTTTCACACTCTATGACATTGACGAAAAAATATTGATTTTTTTTATGCTACAAAATGCTTAAACGGTTGCAAATCAAACATAAATTATTGTTAAACCGCAACTAATTTTTGCAAAGCATCTTTCGATATTAAGCAGCTTGTAGTATATAAATGTCAGGATATGCACTACGAGATACATCCGGTCGAAGACATGGGGCGATTGACCACACTCGCAGTACTTGGTAACCTGCCTTTGTATTTCATACTTGAAATTCTAACCTAAAAGTTCAGAAGACGTCTTACATACTAGTAGAAGACTTTTTGAGCGATCTTGAACGTTCAAGATGGACGCATAATAAGCACATAGTTAACATAAAAGTTATTAAATGATTGGAATATATTATGTTTTATTTTGTTTTGTAGCTCTCATAGCGTCGACTGCGGCGGCGCCGACACCAAAATTTCTGGAGTACTTCCTGCCGAACCCTTTCTCGCCGTGCCCCGAGCCATGCTACGAGCCGTGCTACGAGCCGCGCTACGAGCCATGCTACACGCCGTGTGAGCCGGAGCCTACGCCATGCCTCGAGCCGATTCCACCCTGCCCCTGTCCGGAGCCGATCCCAGAGTACATCCCTCCCTGCCCTGAGCCTTGTATACCTCCCTGTCCCTTGCCGTGCCCCCCGCAGCCTTGGGACCGCTCATCACCACCCAGTAAGTATACACAATAGCGTTACATTTCTTACTTTAGTAAGAAGATCTAATATTTTATATTTTCCAGCTCCCGGCGGCAACGGAGCGATCGGAGTAACCATACCGAAATCAAATATCGGAGATAAATTGCGCGCGGCTGGCTTCCAGGCCGTCCAAGTTCCCGGCGGTACCTTCTACATCCAGCATCTGCCACCGTCGATGATCCAGCCGCCGCCGATCTTAGTGCGACCGAATCCACTCAGTCCGATCACGCCTCCATTCATAGTGGTGCAGCCGCCACAGCAGCCGCCGGTCGTGCCTCCACAGATAGTCGTGAGACCGGAGCCTTTACCACCGATCACGCCGCCACCTATCGTCGTGCGTCCTCCTCGGCCGTGTCCCATCCAGCCTGAGACTATAGTAGTCCGTCCACCGCGACCGGGTCCTATCCAGCCGCCCGCTGTGACCGTAACCCAGCCCCAACCTTCTCCGATCAACCTGCCGCACATTATAGTCCGTCAGCCGACACAACCGACTATCCAGTTGCCGACGATCTCTATCCCCACGTCAGCGATCCTGAGCAGCGCGCCCTACGCCCCCTGCGCGCCCGCGCCCTGTATCCCAGAGCCCTGTGCGCCCTGCCCTGGACCCTGTCCCTACTGCATCAATGGTTGATATCAATCAATGCTGAATACATACATATCTTCGTACACATCAAATAGTATAAGTAATGTATCAGCTTATTTTCCAGGATCTCTTAACGACATTCAGCAATTTAAATGGACTTGTTTGTTTTTAATGCCCGCACGAGGTTTCGACTGTATTTGTACGTTTGCAAACTTTAGTTTAACATTGTATAGTATTATATTAATTGTATGTATTTCTTTAATAAATATCTGTTTATTCTATATGGATATATTTCATTTTTCCTTATTATTTAGTTTTAGTACTGGCAATTTGCCCTTGGTATGATCGGGATTTCATAATAAAAAAAAAAAATTACAGAACAGATTTAGGTTAGATAAGTCAAACTACATATCATTAAAACACATAGTTTATGTTTAAAATTAGAAAATATATTGCAAAGTTTTCAAAGGGAGCATCATAAAAATATAGATACCTATTTATTATTCCATTGAAACAATCAATCTCTAGGTACCTATATATGTAACTTACAATAAAATTAAATATCAGAGGTCAAGATATTTGCTATAAGATTTTTAAAACACCTTGATATAAATTAAAAACTTGAACTACTTATAAGACTACAACTTGACAATTAAAGTAACATCGTATATACTAAAGTAAAGTCTTCTTTCTTTAATTTGAATCTCTAATTCAATTTTCTTTGTTTGGTACAGTGTCCTCATTTCTTTAATAATGCACTGCACGAAATCGCTATGTTCTTACCACTAAGATATAGGATGACTGGTAGAGAATGCGACTAGGCGAGAAGTCCTCCTTGTACTAACATTGTGCTAAAGTTTAAAATAAATAAATAAATGTTAAGGCTATACATATTTGAGAAAGAATAAGACTTGTAAGTAAGACTGTTTAGATATCATCATCACCAACTCACTACACGTCCCCACCGAGGGGCGCAGATCATATCTTCTAAGGGATGACTAGGCCTTAGTCAAACACGCTGACCAAGTGCGGGTTGGTCGACTTCACACATATCTTTGAATTTCTTCGCCGATATATGCAGGTGGCATCACGATGTTTTCCTTCACCGTAAGTGTTGTAATACACAAAAATAATTCTTAGATTTACTTATAGGTTAGGCAAAAGCTGGCCTTAACAGCATAAGAAAACTTATCCACGAAAGAAGTCTAGGTGAATATGGTGCCATATCTTTATTTTCTCATTTTGGTTTCTTAAGCTTTGAATAAATGAGAAAAACCATATTCTGCTCGAATTATTTAAATGTAATTTGAGAATATATGAACATAAGATGTTTGATTAATCAAATAATAAACCATAAACATAAAAGTGATATTTTTTTCTCTCCTATCTTCCAAGATTTTAAAAATTATGAGGTATAGAACAGACGGTGTGGGAGACAGGAGTCTAAACTAGGTGGCCCTTGCGCTATAGGTCCACTGGCTCGTTTAAACTACTTAATTAGTTTAATGTTTCGATTATATTTAAATATAAATTTTGGGCGATATACTTGACTATGGCCTAGTCGCCCTTTAGGATAGGCTCCGAGTGTAGACGAGATGACCCTCAGTAGGGCCGTATAGTGAGCTGGTGATTATGATGGTGATGATGATGTACTTACGATGTAAATATAAAATAGTATTTTACTATTCTACATTTTTGACCCTTTGTTTTCATTTGATTCGGTAATCAGAGACTAATTTTACGTGCGTGAAAACCAAAACATAAAAATCCGCATCTAATTTTGTAAAATATTATCAATGTTTAACTTTTACAATTTGATACATTTATCTACTGCTTTTATTTGATTTGCATTAACTGAGTATGTAAAAATATTTTAAAAGTAAATCAAAAACCGTTATAAATAATGAAAATATACAATTTTTAACACATTTAAGCAAATTTGAACTTTAGTAATATAGAATAAACGTTACATTTTTACGTTATAACATCATATTTATAGTTGGAGACAAACGCAAAAAAAAACTGTATAAAAGATGCCAAGAATTTGTTGGAACACCAGACGACCGCAAAATGGCGCAGGGCTCCACCATTTGGTTATTTGGTAAGTTTTAATTTGATGATTTCAATCTTCCTGTTTTACAACAACTAAGTATTGTTACTTACTTAAAAATAAGTAAGTACAATAGTTAAAACAATATAATACGTAAGGATTGATAATTGATTGTTTTAAGCTCTCCTGTTGAGCACGGCGAGCTGCCAGCCGCTTCCAGATCCCGAGCCGCAATACCCCTGCGCAGATTACCAGCCCTGCGAGCCCTGGGAGCCCCCGCCCTGCGACCCGTGTCCTCCTCCCTGCCCACCGCCCTGTCCCCTACCCTGTCCATCGCCTTGTGCCGAGGAGGAGGTCGTGCAAATCGGACCATGCAACCCCTGCGAGCGGCCGGTTAACTATCTGTATGGACAGGCTCCACCTGGTTAGTATATCTGGCGTAGAGTTATAACTAAGAGTTAACCGATAGGTAGACTTTTGTTATGGTTCTTTTGTCGGAAGAAAGAATATACATCTATCTACTATAAGGAGTAGCACTTTTACTAAATAAAAACTAATTAATTCTAATTCTTCCAGGTTCGATTATCATAAGACCCGGGCAGGTAAGGTTTAGGCCGCAGCAGCCCATTACGGTGAAACCTGGTCCTATTCAACTACCACCACCAGCCGTGGTGTGGGTGAAACCGGCGGCCGTGCAGCCCGAGACGCCAGCTCCCATCAGCGTGCGTCCCCCGCCCGTGCAGCCGCCTACGCCTGCGCCTATCACCGTCAGGCCCAAGCCTGTCACTCCGCCCAGACCACAGCCCATCGTCGTCAGGCCTGCCCCGGTACCAGTACCAAAACCAGGACCCATAAAGGTATATTAACTCACTCCTGTGATGTTTTTTCATCACATATTTCTGTCTAAGACATAAAGTACATGCATGAGACTCAAATAGAAACAGAGTCGTGCTGTGTTTTATATTAAAGATTGTCGTTATGTTTATTCCAGGTACAACCACCCCCAGTGCAACCACCAGCACCAGAACTACTGGTAGTAAAGCCTCCCAGGATTAGCGTGCCGGGACTCCCCGTCGTCTGCTTCCAGCCAAACGCACCATCTGGCTTCAGGACGACAGGCAGCGCGCTCATCTCTCTCTACCAGCGGCAACCGTGCCCCGAACCTTTACCACCGTGCCCCCCTGTACCGATACCACCCTGTCCCCTTGTACCAATTGAACCTTGCCCTCCCGTACCAATACCACCGTGCCCAATACCAATTCCACCCTGCCCACAACCGTGCCCCATACCTATTTGTATGTAACTTTACATGATGTTATCTTCATTTCTTTGTATAATATGATTATGTATTTATAAAATTATAATTTAAGCTAAGTTTGCAAAATGTTTATAAGCGGTCGAAATAAAGTGCGAGTATGTTTACTATTGTGCAAAGTAATTCTTTTGTTCTTTTTCTTCATTGCCTAAGATTTTAAGCACACAGAAATCTTAAATCTTACGTTATAGGTTAGAACAGAAAATTACACATATTCAAATAGATTATATTTTTATTGGGCCAAAAAAGTACTACATAATTTTTCAATTTCAAAACTAAAATAACATTTTTTTTTTCTTCAAACGAGCAGGTTTCTAAAGAATATGTGGAAAACACAAGATGTACTTTTAACAAAATTCGCTTAGAAATCTGCGAGTTTGGTGTTTTTTTATTTGCTCATAAATTTAAGTCACTTCTATGAGATTACATCGGAATGGCTAAGAAGTGATTATATTGAGATTCTGCGTTGTTATGTAATTTTTGACTTTGTATTGCAAGAGGTCGTTGTACCCCCATACCTACGAGCGTGTTGATGTTATCGCTCGACTTATGGTACGAAGAGTGGCTGTTTATAAAAAAGGAACGCCAGCCGCTCCCAAACCCATGCCTAGCCCGTTCAGAGGCAGACCGCCGAGAGGCAGACCTCCTAGAGGCAAACCGCCTAGAGGCAAACCTCCGAGAGGCAGACCACCTAGAGGCAAACCTCCGAGAGGCAGACCACCTAGAGGCAAGCCCCCGAGAGGCATGCCACACGGGCTCAAACCGATATTAGGTGTACTTTCACAGACAGTAGAAGTTCCTATACCATTGATCATTGGTAAACCAGTGTAAGGGTAGCCAAGGGCGCCATAATTCAAGAGATTGGGCATATTCTCGCATACCGTAGTAGTGCCTACATTGGGTAAACCACAAGGCAAGCCCAAAGGTAAACCATACGGGTAATTACCCCACTGGTTTAGTAAGTTAAGACCACCCAGTCCAAGGCCGATGTTGGGGGTGCTTTCGCAGACGGTGGCGGAACCAATGCCGGGGTAAGGCAGGCCGTAGCCGAGACCGCTGTACAGAGGGAGACCGCAGCCGTAGTGCGAGTAGAGGTTGGGCGAGGACTCGCACACCGTGGTGGCGCCACCAAGCGGCAAATTCTGCGCTGACTCGCACACCGTCGTCTGACCCAACGGGTTGCAATGTGCAGAGCACACCAACGCTGAAAAATATAAAACAAGCCTATGACTTTATGTAGAAATAAGAAAGTAGAAAAGAAAGAGATCGTCTTAATTTCAGTAAGTCAACTAAAAACTACGTCACATTTTTCGTGATAGTATACTTATAAGATACTAGCGATCGCCCGCGATTTCGTCAACGTGAAAACTTTACAAAATAAATTTGAAAACGTAATAGAAACCTCTATACAAAATTTCAAGTTTCTGGGACTCCATACAGACTTTGGACCTGCATTTCGGACCGTTAGGGACCTTATTTCTTAAAATCCTTTCTTAGTGCTCACCTACGTAGTAACAGTAACCTCTGTACAAAATTTCTCTAGACCCAGTAGTTTTGGCTGTGCGTTGATTTTAAGAATTCCGTCTAAGTACTCTTTATATATAGATTTGAAGCAATTAGTTACATAGTTTAATGAAATCAGTAAAATATTGGTTTAAATAATGAAAGCTGACTTACCAACGAACAATAGACAAGTAGCGGTGTTCATATTTGCTTAGACTTCTGACTGTCTGTACCACTTTCTCATCATACCAACTATTTATACGAAAAAATATTCATTTCCTTGTGTATATTTGACATTACCACGGTTCATGGATTTCATGAATTAATCAAAAAAGTGTTATCAATTTAATTAAATTAGAATGTTTTAAAAACTATTTTACATTCATCATACATTCGAAAAAACATAGTACGCAGGTATAGCGAACAAAGTTATAGATTTATCGGACTTGAAAATGCTTTAGTTACAACTGCAAAAGTTGGCTCGAGTTCGACTTAGGTCTGGTCATACTTAACTTAGGGTCGACTCCGACCCTCTCTGTGGGAGCGTTCAGTAAGCTGATGATGAAGACGATGAAAAAAGCGCAATTGTCTTCGAGCATAATCTCTTTGTCATTTATTAGTAACCCTACGGCTTATTTAGGTCGATGTCACGCAAAAAACGGCCTTACGCTGAAACTAAAACTCCGTTTTTTCCGCGTACTCGGTCTAATGAAGCCCTAGGTTAGAATCATGTTTTTTTTTATTGAAAGCATTAAGAATACGCAATGTTTTTCTTAGGAAAATTCCCCAAAAGTCACGGTACTTCAAATCGATTATACTTTCTGTCAACATTAACGCACGTCGAGATTTTGTTTCGTCATGCGATCGTCATTTGTTACAAAACAAATGAACACCGAATCATAATTATTTTTTATAACCTAAACTTAACACGAGTCGAAGGACGAATGGATAATAGATTCAGTAAACTTCACGTTCAGACTGGAGTTACAAGAGAAATTCTCAATTACAATAAGGTTAGATTCTATATTATTTATTTAATTAATTATTAAATGTGTGTATTTTAAAATGATTATTTTTTTTAAGCTGCAAGACTATATAAAAGGATCAGATTTTCAGAGAGCGAAATAAGTTGAAGTCAAGATGAATTTGTTTACTCCAACGTTCCTTTTGGTTCTTGGTAAGATATTTTTTTGTATTAAACTACTAGTTAACTATTATGATTTTAATTAGTTTATACATTGTTTATCTATGGATTAAGAAGAATTTAAAACTTAATTTGTCCTTAATTTTTTGATTATTTTTTACTATCGACCTCTATATCACACGTTTTGCACACAAATCAGGTACACTGCAGTACACAGCCGTGTTTACCAGTGGTCAGGTCATACTCGCTCCTGCGGGTCACCACGTCTGTCCGCAGAGTGGGGCTCGCTCACAGCAACCATCACAATATCCAATGAACGTTCTAGTTGCGTTGGAACAATTAACCCCAAACAATAGCGGCAATGGTACGTATTTTTCATAAATAATCGCTATTCTACTATAGCGTCCTTAGTGTAGGTTAGGTAACTTATTATACAAGTCTTAGACTAAAAAGTGTTTTTAACAAACACCGTTATAACCTACGAGATGTATGTATGTAGTTCGACCCATGATGGTCTCCATTTTCCGCAACTCCACGACTAACGCGTATTTTGCGTGACATTACACATATCTTTGAATTTCTTCGTCGATATGTGCAGACATCACGATGTTTCCTTCACCGTAAGAGCGTCGGGTAATTATTAACGTATGAGGTATTAAAATAGTTATTTTTTACTTAATTTATTAATAATCAGCTGCTCCAGCCGAGTCAACCTCTCAACCGTCGCGCTGCCGGCCAGAGGCGAGCCGCGTCTTCACAAAGCTGTTCAGCCTGCCCGGTGCCTTCGCGGACTCCTTGCTTAGCGGAGAGATCATGTTTTAATTGTCAATAAATTATTTTTGCCTTTCATTATGTTTAATATAACTTCGATTGTAGAATCGTTAGTCTAGTCTAGAAATAACATATCTCGGCTTATTTTTAGAAAGCATTTAGTAGGTGTAAAATATCGAGAACAAACAATGAAATTCTTTTTTTATTATTTTATTAACATAGACTAACATTTTTATGTTTATTTTATAATTAAATTGATGTATTGAAAATTAAGTACAGTCTAAGTGCCACATTCAAACACTAAGTGGTCTCCTTAGTGTACAGAGACTTTAGCGATAAATTGACTCTGAGTGCGATATCTTTTATTTTCCGGATAAAGCATTTTTAAAAGCACTAGCCCCGGCTTGTAGCGCTTCTAGGAACCTCGGGCCTTCCGTCGCGAGGGTCTTCGTGAACTCCTCGAAGTTCTTATGCTGGTCGGCGGCCAGTTTAGTGAGACCCGCCTTGAATGTCTCAATATTAACGTTCTTAGGGTCCGTCACATCTTTGAACACTTCCCGCGCTTTTGCCTCCGTTACTTTAACACCGTCTATGATTTTTGCTGAAAGTAATTATTGTTACATTAACGTAAATTTTAGTTACTTATTAGTAATTGTTTCGAGCGTCGGTGGAGCAGGATTAAGAACTAAACCTGTAATCTACATGCTCCGAGTTCGATTCAAGCTATAGTAAAGCCTTGTTCGCATAAAGATAGTATTATAGTCGAGTAGCAAGTATCCGAACAAAGGATTTACTAATCTACTCTACTAAGATATCGCTGTTCGGACAGTTTAGTTACTAAATTTATTTCTACTCGACTAAAATACTATCTTGGTTACAAGGCTTAAGTTCTAGGAACCGCTTCAAGGTAGGCATTCTAGTAGGGTAGGTAGTAACCTCGCCACCAAGCACGAAAGCAACAGAGGTTTAGTGAATACGCTCCCTGTTTACCAGAAGTAGTTGAAGAAGGAAGAGAGACCCAACCACCGTGTTTTTCCTAAGAGTAGGCGTCGAGCATGCCCAATTAAAAAAGGCTTGTGCGCTTAGATTTTATTAATAATTTGTCTATTAAGTAGGAATAATTACCATCTTTCATCCATTGTATGCAGTCGTCAATAGAATTTTTTCCAGCTTTTATTAGTTTCTCGAATTGCGGTTCCATTTTAAATATAATGAACAGAGCTAAAAAAAAAACCAGAAGGAAACAAGTGGGGCAAGGAATTTTGGTGAATTTGTTAAAACTTTTTATAATAATGTTAGTCGATGTTATTGACATATTGACATGATGTAATGACGTCAATTATGTCAGCTTTAAAGATTTATTTTTAAGTTTTTTAACGTATTTTTTTAAGATTCTTATTTGTGAATTTTCGACAAATATAATTTAAAAACTTTGTACTTTTGTATGTATTGAAATAACTCAAGAACTACTGGGGCAATCACAAAAAATCTTTCACCATTAGAAAGCTACATTATCCTCGAGTAACAAAGGCTATATTTTTTTAATTCCACGCGTACGAAGTCGCGAACAGCTAGTTATTAATGGCAGTTGTGCTTAAATTAATAAATTAACAGTTAAATAAAAGAAGCAAAATCGACATATTATTTTTATTTCAAATTATTTCAATACAAAAATATAATACTCAAAAATTACACGATACACATATCTCATTGTAGCGCGGCTTTGGGAAATTAAATATAAACCTTTATAAGGAGTAACATTTAGGTCGTCTATACGTAGGTTTAGGCTCATCGTGCACAAATGGCAAACTCCGACTTTAGGATCTTAGCCGAAACAATGTCGTGTACCAGCGGGGTCACCCAAAGTCCATGCGCTACAAAGCTATAATACAGCAAACATTAAAAATGTACGGAACTGACAATGACGTTCGATATCTCACACGCGACAAGCACTTGACTTATCCAATGTCGTTGTCAGTTTTTAAAATTTTTGTCAAATCCATAAGCGACATCGCCAATCGAAATCTACTTTGTATATCCCCGTTGTACGATACTATGAGATTGTGTTGCATATATCTTGTGTAATAGAGCCTTAATTGTCGCGAGGCATTTTTATTAAAATTTGCTATACGTTATTTGCATTAAAGTACTTTACCTAGTCTTTAGAATCTTTCATATCAGTTTAATAAAAAGTTTTTTAATTAACACTAGAAAGACTGCAACTTTGTATATACATTGCCTCAATGTAATCAAAATGACTGCACTCGCACTGTGAAAGACTGCATGTGTAAATTCCTGAGAAGCTATGTCTTTATATACATAATTGATTTTCCGATTGAAATTTAAAAGCAGTCAAAATAACTTCGGCAACCTAGCGTTAAACAAACTACAGAATTAGACATTTTTTTTATGGCAACATTATTTTAGTAGTTAGAATATTGCATTAAAAATATTATTTGTTTAATATTGATTATTTACCTATTTAAATGAGACTTTATGTCAATCAAAATCATTCAAAATTAGTCCTTAAGTATTCACAATAAGAACTAATTTTAGTAAATTAAACTAGATTTTCATTCATTATCAACCAGCGTCTATAGAGCTTTTAGCCTAAAATATATAATTAAATTTATAAACAAAAAACATACAATAAAATGTCCAAAACTCGACCAACACAAGACGTATTTACAATTTTATTATATACAATTCAATTTAGAGTCCGACAGTCATCTGACCCGGTGAGACGCTATTATTAGTTCTGGCATAAACTATATAACATTTTGGTATAAAAAATGACACAAAAAGAACTATAGTACAAAAATCTTGCTACTGACGCTAAAGCCTTGTAAGCACCAGGATATTTTAGTCGAGTAGCAAGTAGCATTTACCCGTACAAAGGATTTACTACTGTTCGGACTCGTTTAAGCCTAAACCTACGCTACCTACCTACCTAGGGTAGTAATTTAGTAACTAAACGTGTCCGTACAGCAACATTTTAGTAGTATAGATTAGTAAATCCTTAGTTCGGATTCTTGCTACTTGCTCATCATCATCAGAGGCACTACAGCCGCGGGTGGGCCTGGGCCTGGTCCAGTAAATTTCTCCATGTTAGTCTACTTTGGGCCTTTTGCTTCCAGCGCTTGACGCCGATATTTGCTACTTGCTACTCGACTAAAAAACTATCCTAGTGTGTACAAGGCTTAATGAGTAGTTATAGTAGTTTACAAATCTAGAGCTAAACGCCTGAGCCACCAACGCTCTAATGAGTAATTTATTATATTGAGTAATTTAGTTTCACTCATGTCCGGGTCAGATGAATCTGTCAGACTATATTCGTTTGATTCGAGATGCCTTGATGTCAAACATGGCGCGAAAATCAAAATGGCGGTAGTTATTTCATTTAAAATCGCGCGAAAATAATCGCATTTAATTTCGAAATTAAATGCGATTATTTTCATTTAAACAAAATAGAGTTTTCTAATAAACAAAGCGTGTTTTGTTTATTAAGCTGACTTATGTTGCTGCGAAAATAAGTAGCCATATTTTTAGGTTATATTCTGGCAAACATTTTACTAACAAAATTGATATATTGGAAGCTCAATAAAATCCAAGAAAGTATTTTGGAAAATTATTATTCCCCTGTTATTTAGTCTTGAAACTTTGTACAAAAACATATCTTCATCCCGTTTCATTTTATTGGAAAGAACAGAGATAGATGTTTTAGTGGTGACAAATTTATTTTCGACAAATGTCTTGCCTTGATTTTTTTGATTCTCTCTTAAAATTGTTCAAAGATTTTTGTAAAATATATAAAAATTTAAATGTATAGAAAACAGATATAAATAAACAAAAACTTATATCTATAATAATGTATATATAAGCATCAATGGTCAACCACTGGTCAATTACTAGAAAAAAAAGTAAAATAAAAAAAATACAAAATCAATTTTCTTTTATATATTAACATCAGTATGTTGTGACAAACATATTTTTAGTACATATGCATATATTAGACTTTTTTATGATTCATAGCATATAGTGGAACCTGGATTTACTATAAACATCACTTTAATGATTGACTTAATTTCTCTACACATTCCTTTGTTTTGAGATGACCTTTTGATAAGAAGATATTGAAAAAACTCCTTTTCAACACCGCCATCTTGCGGATAAATATTAAACTAATTTGTGTACTCAAAAGCGATTTAAGCGCTTGAGGCATCCTTAGGCTACATTTTTAATGCTCATGCCTAGTCTATAAAGGGCAATTTCGTTTATAAAACTTTATTTAAAAAGTTTCAAGTATCAATTGAGCACATTACAATCATAATTCCTTTCCTAGTATTAAAACTAATCAGTCGTAGTACTCAGCCGTTAAGGCTCGGCTGCTCGCGTGTCGGATGCTTCGGTATGAAAGAGACGGTCAGCATGTCGTCCTCTTCTTGTAACAAGCATCCATCGTTACTTTTACTTCGGTTGAATAACCTACAGAAAAAAAAGGTTAAAATATACACAGTTACATTAAAACTGAATTTAAAAACATACTGTTATCTCTTTAATTATCATTGACTAAAGAGAGACAACAATATTAAGTGCTAGTCTAGACGAAATCCAGTATATCTTGATCCTTTACGAAAGCGACATAATATAACAATGAACAATATTATAATAACATAAATAAAGCAAACATATAATAAATAAAATATTATATGAAATAAATACATAAATACTGGCGGGGGAAGGGGAGCGTATGAGGAGGAATTATCCTCTTTCTGTGCGCATCCTCCTCCGTAGAGGAAAGGTAAGCAACGCATCTGCATTTGCAGATGTCTATGGGCATCGCTTCGCCATTTCAGCGAATCTATGTAGCCGCTTGCTCGTTTGTTACTTTTCAATATATATAAAATAGTGTGACTATAGTATGAAAAAACGAATGAAACAAAAAATATGTACGCATAGAATTATGACCCAAACAAATACAAATATTAAAAATGATTCTTTTAAAAATATTAGAGACTTTAAATATAATTATTACCCTACGACTTCATTAGACCGATGTCACGCAAAAAGCAGCCTTATGCCGAAGCAAAATCTCCATTTTTTTCGCAAACTCAGTCTAATGAAGCCATACGATAATAATTAAAATTGAACGAGTTAATGAAATTGATTTTAAACCAAACCATACAAGCATTCAACATAAAAATCAAATACCCACAACCTTACATACCTTTCTATAACAAACATATCATCACAAGAACACAAAAACCCACGTAAACAAACACACAAACATACAAAGACCGTCCACCACACACACGCACACACACAGACAGTCAAATACAGAAGTATCAACTACACCTGCATGTCACTTGTACGCCGGCCGCTTGCCGCTGCGCCGCGCCGACAACACAACATAAGTTACAGTGCTTAGAAAGGTATATTGTCCCAGGTGACTGACACGATTCGACACTATGCAAGTAACATTACGAAATTCGACTGCTAATACTATTGAAAGATGGATGTATGGATTCGTGTATGCATGGATGGATAGCTGCATGGATTGATGGATGGATAGATAATCTTAATGGATAGAAGGGTGATTCGATGTTTGAATGTATAGATGAATGGATGGATTGATGGTTGATTGTTTGTTTGTTTCGTTGGTTGCTTGGTTAATTGATTGATTGGCTGTTTGGTTGGTTGGTTGGTTGGTTGGTTGGTTGGTTGGATGGTTGGATGCATGGATTGATGATTGAATGACAATATATTTTTTGCATCGCGTTATCTTGCATTGCGTCGTATAACGATAACTGAATCACCTAGGACAATGTGTAAGCTACGAGTAGATAGTTACAGGGACAAAATAGAGATACTTAGAATTTTAATATGCATTTTATTAGTTTTATAAAAATAATAGATATAGCGTGAAAATAGTGATAAGTGCAATTTGGGAAAAATATTACTTTTACCAATATTATTAGCAAATTTACTATTACAGAAGAAAGATTAGCATTTTTAATTACTGAAATATCTCAAAAACTACTAAACCAATTTCAAAAATTCTTTCACCACTAGATAGCTATATTATTATTAAACATAGGTTACTAAATCCGGGCATAGTCGCGTGTTTGATACTAACTTGGCGAGTGGCGAAGCTGCACGTTCTGTGTGCGCGTCGTCCAGTCCGCGGTGCACCGCCACCGTCTGCAGCTCCGCGGTTTGTAGTGACTGTAAGTACTCCGCTGTCCGAAGTTGCTCGCAGCTTGATTTCTTGAACCTGATTTAGTCATTAGGTCATTGTTTTTGAGTCCTTCGTTCTTGGTGTGATTTAGATTTGGTCATTAAGTTGTTCGTTATTGGTGTGATACAATCATTTGGTCATTGTTTTTGAGTGATTCGTTCTTGGTCTGATGCAGTCGGTCAGTGAGTCATTCGTTATTGGTGTAATTCAGTCATTTGGTCACTGACTCGTTCATAGAGTCATTCGTACTTGGTGTAATTAAGTCATTCAGGCTATCCTTCTTGGCACAGTTCATTCGGTCTTGGTATTATTCAGTCATTCGGTCATTGTATAGGTCATCGGGTCATTCGTTCATAGTGATTGTATTCAAATCTATAGATTTGGATGAATTATTTTGAACGAAATATTTATTCGGTCATTCACTCGTTTAGTTTAATCGAATGACTAATATTATAAATAAAAAAGATACGATGGAAGTTTGTTTAAAAGTATCTCCAGAACGGCTTAACGGACCTTGATGAAATTTTACATATATTTAGAACATACGAGTAGTCTGGAAGAACACATAGGCTTCTTATAATGTTTTTTGTCCCACACAGAGTCGAGGGGAACAGCTAGTGATAAATAAATATAAATACAAATTAATAAAATTGTTATTTTCCTTACGTTTTAAGCAGTAGACTAGAGCAGACAACGGAGACGGAGCTCATCGCCATCGCGGCAGACGCCATCCACGGCTGAAAACATTACAATTTATAACCTACCCATATCCAATGCCTTAATAAATTATAAAAATATCAACAACTATTCCCGCCTTAATAAATAAAAGAAATAAAAAACTACCCACAAGATTCGCTCTCTCTATGGTTACTGAGACTAATTTTACATAAATTTATGTTCGTTCTAAAATAACGTTAAATTAAGAAAATCTACGTCAAGACAACTACACAAGAATAACGTCTGTTCACTGTCACAAATAGAAACAGAATGTCATGAGCGCTAGCTGCGCCCCCTTTGCATAGGCAATTGACATTTGACAACTTATTTTTTTCAAATTTCCTTAAATAATTCCTAACACTCTAATCTATAACTATACTAATATTATAAGCAGACAAACTTAGGCATTTTAATTTTTGTATTTTTGTATGTATTGAAATAACTCAATAACTGGACCGATTACAAAAATTCTTTCACCATTAGAAAGCTACATTATTCCCGAGTAACATAGCCTATATTATTTATTTCCGCGCAGACGAAGTCGCGATCAAACACTAGTTTTTATATCTACCTGTAACTGTAGACCGTAGAGTGCGAACGCGCCGCTCGCGAGCGGTATACCGAGCAAGTTGTAGACGCTCGCGAACACGAAATTTAACCGAATTCGACGCACCGTGCTGCGCGACAGCTCCAGACACGCTACTACATCTAATAGATCATTCTGGAAACAATAACGTACAATAAGTACAAACATTATTAAAAGTAGCATTGAAAGTTTGGATGGATGGATGTGTGGATGGTTTTTTACCAAATAACATCGTACTGCGCATTTCACTATACCCAAGTATTGCGCGAAATCGAGTGGCACCACACAATTAAGGTTTATAGGCAAAAATGATAGAAATCTAATCAAGGCGACACTAACGCCATTGACGGTGTTAGTCTGCACTACAGAACGTAAAGAACGCCAGCGCAATCTGTAGTAGTTTGCAGTGGATTTCTTCCGGCCGAGCGAGGAGAGGCAGGAGAACACTTCTGTGGGTGTCAGCAAGAGTGACCGTCGAAACTATTATCTACCTAATGTTGCTGTTAACAAGATGGACTCGGCTAATAACGAGCAATCTCCTTGTTGGCGACGGCTTAAAGTGCGGCGTCAATTAGTTACAAGAGCTCCCATTAAATTCGTCTGGCGCCTAGTATAAGACCTCATTGTTATCAATTGGCATTCCCGAAAAAATATACCCTTAATAGGCGCTAGAGGGCGAGGTTATTTATTGGCCCTTTAGTGGTGACGGAGGACGAGGGATTCGTGTGAACCACGATAACAGTAAGGTCACAGTTTGACGGAGCCGCAACTTTAGTATAAATAGTAGTCATAAGTTTATATAATGTCCAGTCCTAAGGGAATAATAAAGACGACAGGTAGTCAGTGACAAGAAGAAGTTCTTAATAAATAATACAGTCCACTACACTCCCACTGTCACATTTACATGTATTTTATATCTTACCCTCATGAGTACAAGGTCAGCAGCCTCCACGGCCACGTCGGTGCCGCTGGCGATAGCAATGCCAACGTCCGCCTGCGCCAGCGCAGGGGAGTCGTTCACACCGTCACCTACCTGCGCGCGCGCACACACAACTTTAGTAGCTTCAGTTTGTTACCTTATGGCTTCATTAGACCGATGTCACGCAAAAAACTAGACTAAGGTTTTAATGTTAACCCTACGTCTTCATTAGACCGAGTTCGCGCAAAAAAAATGGAGATTTTGCTTCGGCGTAAGGCCGTTCTCGCGTGACATCGGTCTAATGAAGCCTTAGAGTAAGGTTTGGTCAAATCAGTTTAGGTAACATCTATACTATATTACAGAAAGGAAAAATTTGTATTTTTGTGTTTTTGTATTTATCGAAATAACTCAAAAACTACTGGGCTGATTTCAAAAATTCTATGACTGTTAGAAAACAACATGATCCCCGAATAACATAAGCTAATATTTATCTATGCGAGGACGAAGTGTGGGACGACAGCTAGTATTATGAAAGAGTTATCCACTTACCATAGCAACTTTCTGTCCTTGTTCTTGTAGTTTTTGTATTTTGGCAACTTTATGTGAAGGTAGTACTTCAGCGTACACTTTGTTAATTCCCACCTACAATCAAAACAAAATCATCAACACATGCAAACGCATACGGATTTACTTGCCCTACGTACTTACAAACTAATATGCATATTTGAAAATATAATATATACTTAAATCTGTATATATATACCGCGTATATGTGCGTACCATACGCTGATGTGTACGTTTAAAGTACATATGCCCGCGTACCATACGCGAACACATGCGTGCGTACTATACGCATATGTGGTCCTGCGGTGTCATAAGCGTATATACGTGCGTAATATGTTGTCCGTGTGTGTGTACAATGTATTTTAGTGTGTGTACGTGTCTTGTGTGTGTACTCACCTGTCTTGCGATCGCGAGGGCAGTCTTCCTATTGTCTCCTGTGAGCAGACAGACCTGGAGGCCCATGCGCTTCAACCAGTACACCGCGAGATGTGCCTCCGGCTTTACCTCGTCAGCCACGCCGATTGTACACACTAGCTGTTCTGTGTGTTTGTACAAAAATACTTGTTAAATCTATACTAATATTATAAAAAAATGTATTTTTGTTTGTATTGAAATAACTCAAGAACTACTGGGCCGATTTCAAAAATTCTTTCACCATT
>QDHC01004449.1:518466-529070 GCA_013186455.1 Papilio dardanus tibullus | reverse complement strand
CCCGTGGCGACCATGACGGCGGTGGGCGTGGCCAGGCCCAGCGCGCACGGGCACGCGATCGCGAGCACGCTCAGTGCGAAGTGGAACGCGCTCTGCACGATCAGCTCCCAACGTGTACCGTCTCTGTATATCTCCTAGATGGAAAAGATGGAGGTTATCCTGGTCTTCATATCCTGATCCTGGACCCTGAACTCCCCAGTCATGGGTCTATCGACTTTTAAAACTTAAGTAGCGTAATTATATTGATTAACTAACAGTTGCTAACGACTTCGTCCGCTTAACCAAAAACCTTAAATGGAATAGTTAGTTGTTCGCGCTGAAAAGCATTTATTCCAATTTTCATGCAATTCTGCCGAAAGAATCACGTTGCTCCATACAAACTTTGGACCCATATTTCGAACCCTTAGGAGATAAATTTCGTAAAAACTTTTTTCTTTACGTAGTTACTTAACAGAAACGCCGTTGCAAAATTTTAAGTTTGTAGACCCAGTAGTTTAGGCTGTGCGTTGATAGTTGAGTCAGTTTACTCTTATACATACATATATAGGCAAATAACCTGCCTACTTCTGAACCTTATGGCTTCATTAGACCGAGTTCGCGGTAAGAACAGAAATGTTGCTTCTGTGTGTCGTTTTTTGCGTGACATTCGTCTAATTAAGCCTAAGGATAATGGTAAAAAAATACATATCTTTGCATTAAAATGACCCAATGGTGTCTTAATTCATTCAACTCATTACTCAGAAGTAAATGCAACATTAATTTCTACTTACTGGTGTAATTGCCTTTATCCTTTCGATGTCGAGCGCGCCGCTTATAGTCCAGCATACGAGTGTCAGTATAGACAGGAACACGACCATCGGCACGAAGTACCTGATTAACACATAACAAATCATGTTTTTACATAACCAAAATCAATACAAACGCTGCTGGATAAATTTAAAAAAATACTATAAGAAAGTTACTTTATGCCTTTTTAAGTCTATTATTATTAGTCGAACTTGGATAAGCAAGATTATATGGCTAAGCTATTTCGTATTTCATCCGAGGAGTGTGGTGCCAGAGGCCTCATTTTAATCCACTTTCCCTTCATATCTTTTTGTTACAAGGAAATGATGGGAAGGGGAAGTGGATTGGTGGGAGAGGGGACGTATAGGAAGAGGTATTATCTTCTTGCTGTGCGTCTCCTCCTCCTGTAGATTAAGGGTAGGCAACGTATCTGCAATTGCAGATGTTTATTGGCAAGGGTCGCTTGCTCGTTTGCCACTTTGCATTATAATAAAGACCCCCCAATAATATTTTGTTTTAAATAATGTGTTCTGACCCTGCGATGGTGTCAGCGAGGCGCTGCACGGGCGCCTTGCTGGCCTGCGCGTCCTCCACGAGGCGCACGATCTGCGCCAGCGTGCTCGCCTCGCCCGTGTGCGTGGCGCGCACCAGCAGCGCCCCGTGCTGGTTTATACTGCCGCCTATCACTAGCGACTCTACACAAATATTATAAATATTATATACACCTCTTCCTGTATGTATTTGACTTGGCACGTGGGGACTAAGAGAATTATACTGCTTGGCGTGCCAACTCATGCTACCGAATCCAAAATATCAAACTTAACCCTTCTTTGCATGGTAATATTTAACATAATATTTGGTCAAATAAATGGTACTGAAAACCCTTGTACTGTAAGCAATACTTATATAAACCTGATTTATTTAAAAAAAATGAAAAATCATGCAAAGAAAGGTTAAGCCTTGTTAGTATTAGAATAGTAATTTAGTCGAGTAGCAAGAATCTAAACAAAAACTACTCTACTTAATTGTTTCTGTTACGTTTAGTTACTAAATTACTTGCTACTCGAATAAAATTAAGTTAAACAAAACAAAAAAAAATACGAAAAATAAAAGATACATTCATTAACTCGAAATTTCTTTAAGGAAATAAAAATATCAATATAAATGTAAAGTTATTATGGATATATATTTGTTTGAAGGTATCTCCTGAACAGCTTAGTAGATCTAAATATTTGCAGAGAAGTAACTTAATATAGAACACATAGGTTACTGCTTTTTTTAGTTCCGCACAGACGAAGTCGAGGGGTACAACTAGCTATAATAAATGATTACCTTTACTCTTTGCTACAGGCATGGACTCTCCTGTGATGAGGGACTCATCACACGTGCTCTGTCCGGATATCACCTTGCCGTCTACTGGCACCTTGGCACCTGGCACCACCTGTTAGAAATATTAATATTAATAACCTTAATAAAGGTATAAATAATAAAGATAGAATTACCTTTATGAGGAATTAAAATAAAACAATATACATGGCCCTTTCAATCATACTGGAGAAGAAAGCAGAACATATATTTCTCCACAAACAACATTGAGCTTTATTCGATTGTAACAAGGTTCAATTTTACTTTACACCATTGTTTTTCAAGAACTGGTATAAAAAAGACATGTATTATTTATATACGTCCCTTTTCACAAAACCCACGTTTATTTCCTTATAAAAGTAGCTCAAATATGGGGGAAAACTAGTGTAAAGTCACACAGACTCATCAGAGTGCAGAATTACTTCCACTTGACGCCTATCTTAACTTGGGGGGTACCCCCCTGTCTTCACCTATAATTGCATTCACCACTCTTACTGTTTCTAACCCTACGGCTTCATTAGACCGAGTTCGCGGAAAAAAATGATTTTTGCTACAAAAGGCCGTTTTTGCATGACATCAGTCTAATAAAGCCTTAGGGTTATAGAATCTGCTTTATTAATAGAATAAAAGTGTAAATAAAATATTGTCAACTGACTTTAAGTACATCCCCTCTCTCCACCAGGTCGATAGGTATACTCTTCTCTGCCAGCTCGTTGCCATCTCGGTCTACCGTCACCAGCACCGCCTCCGTCGCCTTCAGTGACAGCAGCTTGGATAATGCTTCTGATGTTTTACCCTTCAAATATTTACATTGATATAAAAAATCACTCAAACCCCACTCAAATTTAATCGTTGCTTAAAATCTAAACGGTATCAAAATTAAACGAGATCACTTTAGAATTTGGAGCTTAAGCTTGGACGTGTAAGACACTCTTAAATATTTAAGTGGCATCTGAAAATTCGGCCCTAAGAGTGATAATGGTCGCTAAGGTCCATTTAGTATGAGAAATATTATGGGACCGCTAAGAGAGTTATTCGACTCTGTGTGTCAAAAAATATATTAGATTCGATATTAGTTAACTACGGCATGACTTGCATTATGATATGATGCAAAATATTCCATTTTATATTATTTAAAACCTTAAAAAATGATAATTTCACTAAATATATCTAAAAAAGTCAAATATACAAACTCATTTGTCATTTACAAACACAGACATGACTCAAAAATACCTTTAAAAATAAAAAAATCAAATATAAAACTTTTTCTTACCTTAGCAATATTCTCCAACCACCTTCCTAATGACACGAAGACCAGTAACATTGGTGGTGTGTCAAAAAATGTCAAAGGACTTGTATCTTTTTGTAGCGACATTGAAGCTATCACCACCGCCAGGGAATAGAAGTAACTGCATAGAAGAAAATATTACTAATAAAAACATTTGTAAATTCGACCCATGATGGGCTCCATTTTCCTTCACTCCACTACTAGCTCGTATTGTGCGTGAATACACATATCTTTGAATGTCCTCGCCGATAAATGCTTGCACAATGTTTTCCTTCACCTAAGAGCATCGGGTAAATATGTACATATGAAAATCGAAAAACACATTGGTATGTGCCGGGATTCGAATTCGGGACCTAACATTACTAATACAGTCAAAGGATTAGCGAGAGTCATTCCAAGCTCCCGACGAGCTACCTCCATAAGCGAGAAACTCGGATTAGAGAGAAACCTCTATAAGAGAGACAAATATCGCGGTCCCTTGGACTCTCGCTTATCCAGGTTCGTATTTTAAATGCCAAAGTTACGACGGACGGATGGACGGACGTTAGTTTGAAAGTATCTCCAAAACTGCTCAACGGATCTTGATGAAATTTTACACAGATGTAGAATATAATCTGTCAACACATAGTTACTATGTTTTAGTCCCGCGCAGACGGAGTCGTGGACGACAGCTAGTGTTAAAAATACAATTACATCAAACTAACCTTATGGTAGTAGTCATTGAGATCAATACGTCCATATTAGGGCTGCCGTGACGTAACGCCTTGTACGCTTGCTTGTAGAAATGCCAGCCGCCAATAAACTATAATATAAATTTAAAAAAAACCTATACTAGCGATCTGTTAAACATATCTGGCAATTGACTGTAGTGTGTACAGTTCAGACTGTAATGTGTACAATACAGACTGACATGTGTACAACACAGACTGTTATGTGTACACGTACACCAATCAATTACCCGGTTGTCAGAATATTCCTAGACAAGATCATTGAACGCCATAACTGTACTCAAGTTATATTATGATAATAAAGTAATAGCAATAATATTTTTTCTAATTTTTTTTTACATAATTTTGTGAATTTACTAATATTTCTTTTAACCATTCTAATTAAGCTTGAAAAAGCTTGTGTAGTATATGGTTCACAATAGCCGAATGTAGGGATTCGAACCCATGACCGCTAGATCGGCACTCCGTACACCAAACCTAAAGCCTTGTACTAGGATAATATTTTAGTCGAGTAGCAAGTAGCAAGTATACGAACGAAGGGTTTACTAATCTATTCTACTAAAATGTTGCTGTTCGGACATGTTTAGTTACTAAATTACTCCCCTAGTGCGTAGTTTTAGGCTTAAACGAGTCCGAACAGTAGTAAATCCTTTGATCGGATAAATGCTACTTGCTACTTGAATAAAATACTATCCTAGTGCGAACAAGACTTTACTATTGGCGCTTAAATTAAATATCCATAGTCCTTACCTGTACAGGCGTAGCTAACAGCATCATAATAAGATTTTCCATACTAAGTCCGGGCAGCACGCAGCACATGTCGCGCGCGCTGTGCTGCGGCATCGTCGCCATGAAGTACGTCATCGCTATCATACACGGACCGCCAAATACTAAAGATACTAGGAACGCGTTACGCCATTTTTTTATTTCTTCTCTGAAAAGATTGAAAAACATTTAATTAGGTACTACATTTACTAGATAGAAGTGAGGCAAAATCTCTTTGCTATCTGTGGTATGACTGGAGTGTGTAATTTTGATTGTATGGAATGTGTAATGGTAAATTTGTCGACATGTGTAATTTGCAATAAATGAAGTATGTAATTGTAAATGTGCAGCCTGTGTAATTGAGACCGTATGGAGTGTGTAAAGATATACCGAGTGTGTAAAAGTGAGTATATCAAGTGTATAAAAGTGACAATGTGGACTGTGTAACTTACTTGTGCTCAAGATAATCAGTTGCGCCTCGACTGTTTGTACTTGCGACAGACGCTTCGAATCCTAAACTATTGACAGCTTCACATATCGTTCGAGGTCCGATCATTTCTGTGTCGTATTTAATTTTTCCTCTGTAAAAAAACAGAATATGTAAAGTCATTTATTTAAGGAAGAAAGAAAATGTATATCGAATAAACGGTCATTAAAATTAGGCGAAAGTAAACAGTACTAACTTGGAGGTAGTCAGGGCGACGGCGCAGGACGCGACGCCGCTTAATTTAAGTACAGTCTTTTCTATTTTACTCACACACGACGCACACGTCATGCCTTTTATCTGAGAACAAATAATCCATAATTTAAGCAATAAAAAATAATACACCGATAGAATACATTGCACCATATTTGTACACAATCGGTATACTGAGTCAAAGTACACAGTCGGTATATAACTCAACAGACTTCTACACAGTCGGTATATTAAGTCATGTTTTTACACAATTGGTATACAATACACCAGGTTTGTACACAGTCGGTATACTGAGTCAAAGAACACAGTCGGTATACTAAATCAAATCTGTATACATTCGGTATAAAAAGTCAAAGTACACAGTCGGTATATACTACACCAGATTTGTACACAGTCGGCATACTGAGTCAAAGTACACAGTCGGTATACTAAATCAAATTTGTACACAATTGGTATAACTAAGTTAAGTACACAGTCGGTATACTTAGTCAGACTTGTACACAATCGGTATACTGACTCAGATTTGTACACAGTCGGTATAATTAATCTTTATACACAGTTATACATACATTTAAGAGTAGTTCCCTCTGTCCGCAGCCGTCTCCATCACTGAGCACGTCAGCGGGGAAGCCGAGCGCGGTGATGGACTGCGCGATGTCCGGCGCTGATACTTTACGAGGTTCGTACCTCACTTCAGCTTTCGCTGCTAAGAGTGCTATCACTACTGACTGTACGCCTGTTTAACAAATATTATGATTGTACGTTGGATAAGTATTAATGTTGTGTGTTTCTTTGTAGGTATCTCAATAGGCTGAAGGGATCTTGATAAAACTTAGCTCAGATGCAACACATGGGCTAATTGTGTTAGCCATTTTACCTATTTTAATATAGTCTACGTTCTAAAAGGTTATTTAGTCTGTGCTACTAGTGTATGGCAATGATGGAAGGTTAAGTGTCAACATTAGACGTCATTACGACGATCAATCAAATTGTTAAAAATATTGGACTAACATTTAAAATTATAAGTAATCAAGTAATTTTAATATTATTTAGTTCATTGAAATCATAAATTGGAAGTATTGTAATGGCGAATTGAGACCCTGATGTGGGTAGAGATACGAGTTAAAGAAGATTAAGTTTTATTGAAAGTATTGTTCGGCCGTGGACTCAACATTTGTTTACTAAATTTTTTAAAGTTCGTGCGAAGTCGCGGACAAAAGTTTTTCATAAAGTATTTACCATATATTTTAGAG
The DNA here is from genome assembly GCA_013186455.1 of Papilio dardanus tibullus. NCBI lineage: Eukaryota > Metazoa > Arthropoda > Insecta > Lepidoptera > Papilionidae > Papilio > Papilio dardanus. The sequence continues at coordinate 522,188 of QDHC01004449.1, read as the reverse complement.
CAATGCTTTTCTATAGCAGCGACGCAGGAGGCGCACGTCATACCGCGCACCTCCAGCGTGCAGCGCGACGTCTGCTCCGGCACACCTGCCGCGGCCGCCTCGCCCTGCACACCACACAAATAAACCTATATCCAAAGATTTATTATACTATAGATGGAACATTCGACGCCTAAAAGTGAGGCATTTTCATTGAACTCCTGAGGTCCCCCGTAGGGAAATTTCCCATAGTGTTGGTCCTTTATTTGCCGACATAAAAATTCGATCGCATGTAATCTCTTTTCTCATATTTTAATTTTATTTCATAATATTATAATCAATCCAGACATTTTTAAAACACTAATTAAAAATAACAACAACCACAAAACAAAAATAGTCTTTGTTAAAAATTGTTTGGATTTAAATTGTTTTACATAAAATAATAAGAATGAAAACGATAATTAACATTTTAATGAATATTTTAGTTTATTCTATTGTTAAACAAAATAAAAAAACACACATTTTCCCAAACTTGGAAAAATGTTCATGATACTGGCAGAGATTTGATTTTTTTTATAATTGATTACGCGACACGGATATTACTGTCAAACTACTATGGAGCGCTCCCTCTATATATAATATCTCTTTGCCTATATCCTAGAAAACCTTTCAGCAGAAATGTAGAGGTAGTACAACCTCCTTGGTCGATATTTTCTTTATTATTTTTAAGAAGTATGTTTAAGGTAACAGGTTGTTATGTGTAGTAAAAAGAATGTGACATGTTAGAAAACTACGGATAAAAATACAGATTTTTTTATATGTGACTTCATTGTATTTCCCTTCAAAATAACCCGTGTATCATATATTTTTTCCCTATCTACAGATATGTTCAAAATTATACTTACATTTACATGAGTTTTAGATACATTATTCTGTCTAACCGCGTCCCCTGATGCCTCGTTACTTTTGTTTTGTGATGTTGATTCTAGAAAAATAATAAAAAAAAAGATTTCTATCAAAAACTCAAAGCAAGCTGGAAATTATCCTTATCTTTACATAGTATAAAACAATAAAGGTTTTTTAAGTTTGTCCCTATATATGCTTGAATCTTTAAAACTACGCAACGGATTTTGATGCGGTTTTTTTAATAGATAGAGTGATTCATAAGGAAGGTTTTCATGTATAATACATTCACAGTATAGTAGAGTAACACTGATAATTTAGAAGTAACACATTTTTAGCGCTTACATTGCAAACGCTGCATTATTTAGTATCAGCATTATACCGATTTGCACTCGTGCGAAGCCGGGGCGGGTCGCTAGTTCAAGATAAAAAAATCCTGTTAATTATGAAATTATATTCACCTGAATATGAATGTCCATCGGCTGTAAGTATGGTAACATCGAAACCCAGGTCGTATATAGCATCGGAGACTTGTTGCGGTGTGATGACGTCACGCAGCACGCGCACGCGCGCCGCGCCCTCCGCCAGCGACACGCACGCCTGACGCACACCCGACATCTCGTGGAGACGACCTACAACAATTCACTAATATACTGCCATGATCTAACCCTACGGCTCCATTAGGCCGAGTTCGTGATAAAAACGCTGAAGCAAAATCTTCGATTTTACCGCGAACTCGGCCTAATGAAGCCAGAGGATAATGGACACGTGTAGAAAAACAATTTAAAAATCATATCTTACACTTGTAGCTAAGTGTCAAAGGCCAATGCATTCCACTTTCGAAATATACTTATTCTCTCTCTATTTTCTCAAAGTAAATGAGCGAGACGGTTGTAAGAATGGACAGACATGACGAACATGCTTAAAACACGAAACATGCTATGAAAAAACAACACACGATTCCCGTGAAATTACAGCGAAACATCAATTACATGCTTCTAAGTTGCGTGAAGCAGACGCAAACTTCAACTCTATTTACTAATTATGGGCTTACTAACAAACAGATTCGTTTAAAAAGAGGTATAGGAAATACAAAAGGTTAAAAGAAACCAGTCTGGAACATTCGATTGATAAATGCAAGTTGACTTTACTGACATCTTGTAACACGCTTTGCAACCAAACTCTTTGCTAGCAGTGGCTATTCTAACCTGCCAGAGTTTGATATGGGACCCACTGCGTATTCTGGTTATGAAATGTTACCTTCTATAGTGTTGACGCAGGACTGACAGGTCATGCCGACGACGGACAGCACGAGGTCGCTCTCCGCGGACCCCGACATGTCTATCAACACATCCGTCGGGATCTCTTTTGGTAACAGATTTCTAAAACAAAAAAGAAACTTTTACCCCACGGCTTTATTAGGCCGAGTTCGCGATTAAAAATGAATTACTCCGAAGAAAATTCTTCGTTTTGCGAATACGGTTTGATGAAGCCGTAGGGGTGTAGACACCACTTTCTAAGTAATTCTTAGTGATGTTTGTTATCTTTGTGAGTGCAAATAAAAAGTACTAAAGTAACGTACTTAGTTTCGTCGTCGACGACGTCGGTAGGCGCCTCGAACCCCATGTCCTCTATGTGGGAGCGGATCGCATCCAGCGAGCACACGTGAGGGTCATAGCGGAAGTAACCGGCGTGCTCAGACAGTTCCACCTGGAAACAAAAGACTTATTTATAGAAATACTTTTGACTTGATATAAAGACTACGTGGCACCCATCTGTCAAGATAGGCACAGCTAGGGTTTGCAATCCCGGGATCCCGCATTATCTTGAGGCATATATGACTAACACCGTACGCAGCCAGCAAACACACTTTTTCTGACTCTATATTTGTTTGGTATATAGATAATAAATAAATAGCCGTAATTGCAATAAAATTAAATACTTTCTTTCCACTCCATCAGAGCAAAAACTGAATAAGATTTTGCGGTGTGAAAAACGCCGCGAAACCGATAGAAAAAGAATAGTTTTAAGGGCAAGACCTTCTTAAAGCAGGTGTCTGAGTATATTAAAGCAATAATTTAAATAATTTTTCATCGCTTTTACACACGCGTCTCCCGCATTTTGCTGCGGGATCCCGCAGTGCGGGATTGCAAACCCTAGACACAGCTAACTCCGAATGATTATTAAATTTGTAAACATTACCTTCGCGTCTTCAACGCCGGGCAGTTCTCTCACTGATGTCTCGATGTTGCGCACGCAGGACTGGCAGGTCATGCCATTGATGGCAACGCGCACCGCCACCAGCTCCTGCCCCGGCTCGCTGGGAACACAAATAAACATTAATTAATTATAAACAAAAAAAACAATCAAGGAGACCTATACATATATACGAAAAAAATAAAAAAATGAGTCAAACCTAGTCAAAGTTCAAAAATACAGTCAATCCTAGATAAGCGAGAATCCTCTATAAGCGAGAGTCATAGTCCCGATGAGCTACCTCCATAAGCGAGAAACTCGGATTAGAGAGTAACTTCTATAAGCGAGTCATACCGCGGTCCCTTACTCTCACTTATCAAGTTCGACTGTATAACATTGTATGAAAGTATTCCAATGTATTTAGAATTAAATTGCATTTCACAAGCAGACGTAATAAGTAAAATATCTTAGTAGTAAATAGGTATACAAATAGTTTATAGAAATGCTCAAGAAGCCAATTCAAAAACTGATAAACTCACTTTTCCCAAAATAAAGTTTTAATTATCGGTTAAACGATGTCATAAGCGGTGTTTACCAGCTTATCGCTTTGATAAAAATGTATAAATATTGAAGCGTTATCACATGAC
>QDHC01004449.1:487288-497480 GCA_013186455.1 Papilio dardanus tibullus | reverse complement strand
CTAACCCAGAATAATACTTCCACATGCCTTTGATACATCCATGGAAAACTAATTTGTTTTAAATATATGTTTGTCTCTGTTTTTGAAATGCTTCGGCTTTATTAGACCGAATTCGCGATAAAAACGAAGTATTTACTTCAACTTAAGTCCGTTTTTATCGCGAACTCGGTTAAATAAAGTCTAGGTATAAAGATAACGAGATTGATAACTCATAGCCAGACTTATCTTTTTTACCTAAATTCACGATATACATCTGCCGACCCCATCAGAGTGACGCATTTTAAGTAATTCTTATTCTATTTATATTTAGACATTTACATATATTTTTTTTTATTTAAAATGAAACTGGTAATATTATTGCACTCAAATGTGTTGGGGAATTACACTTACGGTGGCGGTTTTTCCAGCATCTCCGTGTCCTCGTCTGGGAACAAAACGAATTATTATTGAAACTAATTATATGCAATAAAATATATAGGAAATACGAAATAGGTACCCTATATTAATAATAAAAACGTACAGATTTAGTTATGTTAACGATTTTTGAAAATCTATTCAAATAATATTTGTGATAAAAAAAATAAAAGTAAAATCACTGTAGACAACCCTTGTAACCTAAAGGTGTAATCACAAATTATTATTTTCCGGAGTAAGCAGAAACCGAAACTTTATTACTTTAGCCCTTTGAGAAGTACAAAATATATTGTTTCAAACAACGCCATCTAGTAGTGACTCTTAAAATTACTGTTTAACACAACCGAAACAAAAACTGCTCACATTTTTTTTATATAATAAAATGGCAAACGAGCAAGCGACGACCTGGATTCGCTGAAATAGCGAAGCGACCGCTGCCCGTAGACATCTGCAATTGCAGATGCGTTGCCCACCCTTAATCTAGGGAAGAAGAAACGCACAGAAAGAAGATAATTCCTCTTCCTATGCGTCCACTCCCCCGCCAAATCCATATCCCCTTTCCATCATTTCCTTAAGAAAAAAGGATAGGAATAGAAAGTGGACTAAAATCAAGGCTCCTGCACCACACTCATCGATCGAAACACAGAATCGCTTCCATTTGACGCCTGTCTTCTGTGTGGTCGTGGTATTTCACCGGGCGAGCCTGACAATTCGTGCGAAGATGTTAAAGCGGGCTCTACCTCTGTAAAATCTACACTTCTCACATCTACACTTCATTAACAACTAAGACTTTGTGAAGGAAAGCAAGTATGTATTATGAATTAATAATATGTAATTCAATTATTACTACAAAGTAATGAATAAGTGTTATTACAATGTAATGAGCACTCGAGCGGGCAATTGCCCATGTTATCGGGCACTAGCAGTTATCATTCGGCACTACAAATGCGGCATTGTGGCCGAGTTAGCGTCAACCGCGACATACGATGCTTGCATTCAAGGACACTAACGAAGTTTAAAAATGAAAATAACTAAAAAAACAAATGCGAAATATTTAGGAACCTTAAGCCGGCTATAGACGTTCAGTTGTAACTGTACAGTTCGACTGCACAGTTAAAACTGACGTGTGTACGCAAAACTGAGAACAAATTGACGCGTGTACGTCACTTAAAAAACACCTAAAAAGGCAATTTAAAGTTAAAACTAATATTGCATACATACAATTCCAAATATAACATTGTGACTCATTGTGGGCTGAGTGTTTTGATTTATATTTTCAAATATTTGTTACAAATAAACTCAAAAACTACTGGACAGATTAAAAAAAATCTTATACCATTAGAATACTTCATTATTTCTGAGTAACATAGAATATTTAAACTTGGTATAATACATTTGAAATGTCTTATTTAAAGTTTTAATAGACACTTACTTGCTGAAGTCATTTTGCTTTAGATATCTTCTCTATAATAGTTACTTTTCTTCATGTTATTATTTCAACTGTAAAAAAATAAAACAATTATATTTTATCATACTTCATATATAAATGATATAGTTTAGATGGCTGGAAGGTATAAGAACGTTTAAGGGGCCTTCAAGAAAAGAGCGTACTCCTCCCTCAAGGGAACACATCTATGGTTCCTCTGGCGTTGCAGATGTCTATGGGCGTCAGACCAATTAATTTAGTTGATCTGCTGCTTGTTTGCCTCTAGTCATATAAAAAAAAGATCTCATGGAATACAATGCTACCGAAGTTTTCTTTTTTAAATTCACAATGGTGATGCTGGCAAAAGCTAGTATTACGAGTAAATATTGATAAATGTCTCTATTCTACTTAGTTTAATTTAAAAATTATGGAACTGATTTAAAAATATTGTAAAAACATTTCTTGAATATGAGACAAACTTACAAACATTTATGTTTATTCATATAGATTGATTTATTGGTGTTAAGTGATACTTCTACATGCCCTACATAGATTTATATGTTTCCTATCAAATCAGATACCTATATATATTTTATTAATGTTTATTACTAAAAAGAAACTAAAAAAGTATTTTACTAAAATAACTACAGGATATTCTTTTTAGAATATAAACTAATTTATTAATTAAATATTCTACAGAGTATATATTGAAGTCCAACACCAATTTCAGATTGACAAAACAGATTTTTATCTATTTCAAAAAAAAGCTGGCAGGTTAAATCAGATAATTTAATAAACAAAAAACAATCATAATATATATATTTAAATAATCTATTATTATACTTACATAGCTCAACGATTCTAACTAAAAAGTTTTTATGGACATATTTTTTTACATGAATTAAAAAAAAACCTCCACATATAGTTACTATACAATATATCTAACAACTGCAGTTAAAAACTGTTACGTGTAAAGATAAGACAATCTATTGAATTTTCATATGGGTATTAGTTGTCAGATAAATTAATCTAGACTATAAGACATTTATCTATATATTTTATTGTCCAACTTGCTACTTGTATTTTTATTTTTAGAATTATTTGAATATAGTCAAACAAGGATAAGCACACTGGCTTAAACTTGCAAGTGTAAATCTCTGGTACCACAGACAATATCAATAAGCCAGAAACAAATATTGGACACTTTCCACAATATTTGTCTTGCTTCCAAAGATTTCTCTCTAATCCAAGTCTCAGGCTTATGGAGGTTGTGGTAGCATAGATTGACACTTATAGAGGTTTCTCCTTATACTAGTTGGACTGTACACTGTAAAAATGGCACTACTATGTCTTTATAAGACTAGCTTTTGACAATGCCTATTTGCAGAGTTTTTTTAAACTTTAAGTAACTTATTTGTTTTATATCTGTGCTAAATTTTAAAATCTATGGCTATTCTGGAGATTCATAGTAACAAACATCCATCTACAAAATTGCACAAATAAAAGAAACCTACACAAATATAAGAATGATTCGCATAAATGCAGTCATAATCAAAGCTATTATGACTTTGAGATAAATCAATTGTTAGAAATTACTCAGTTTATTTTAAAAAATGAAACCAAAACAAATCAAGTGTGAACTATTAAATATAAAATCTATGAATCACAATATTAAAACAAAAGAGTATTACTATGACTAACAGGAAGATAGGATCCAACACATGTTGTTATTATGAGCAATGTTTTGTTATTTCAATACATATCTTTGTAAAAAAATTATATTTAGTTCAAATGATTTGAGAAAAAAATTATTGGAAACATGTAAAAATTTTCATCCCCTTTAATATTTTTTTGCTTATTTTTTTTTCATTTTTAACGAGGTCGTATAAATCATGCGTATAAAAAGTGTGTTTGAGAGTTTTTTTAACTGATAAACTTTTTGTCTTTAATACATGGTTTCGAAATACGGCTCCTTTTTAAACGACTATCAATAATTAAAAAACTTCAATATCACGAATGTAGAAATACTTACTATATATGGTAAATGTTATTGACTTCTATATAGGGCACACACAACCACAATGTAAAGAATTGTACAATGAATACAACTAATTTTGTACGGTTCACTTTCTAAAAAATGATAATCACGCAAAGGATAACCAACCGCAGTTTTTATGATTGTTAGAAGCACCAACTATAAAAAATCCGCAATTTTAAAGATTATGTGTATTTAAGATAATCACTAAAATATGATATTTGCTGTAAATAACACTGTTATATTTATAACAATAATTTTAAGAAACTAATTTTTGACAATGACATCGTATGACATTTTATTGCTTATCGTGAGTGAATATTGACATTTGACACTTGCAACCAACTTGACACGAATAACAAAACAACGTTCGAGTTTGTGCGCCCTTTTCTTTTAATTGAAGTTACTATGTCCTCACGTAAAATAATATCAACCATTATAATTACGTAAATTATTTCAATGTTTAATTTAAAAATGTAAAAACATAAAAGCACAGGTTAATTCGTGTTTTAAACATAAAACCTCGCGGAAAACTTTTTTGAACGCAACTTAACAATTGTAAAAAAAAAGTGTCAATGTCATTGGAGTTTGACAAGTTCACAAGTTTTGTTGACGTATGATCAGTTTGGGGTTTGGCCATAATTTTGTATTGTATTGTGATTTATTCTCTCAAAATTGTAGATTTTATGAAATTCATTGATCATGTCGGGACAAAATGTTAATGTTTGTGATATCGGTGAAGACGTAAAAAATGTATTAAAGAAATTTCGTTTTCAAAAGCACAATTCTAATTCAGCCTTAATTTTAAAGGTAAGATTTAAACTTGTAAACAGGAAAAGGGCTTATCATGATGGTTTGTGATTGTTTATATATAAATAATATCACAAAGTTGTATGTTTGCTCTTTGGTCGTTTATATTGTAGTGCAATATTGTAATTTTTGTCATAAGTACATCAAACAATTGTTCAATCAGACAATGCTGTGATAGAAAATATAGAACATTGTATGAGTCACAATCAATTTTAGTTGCTAACAGACAGGAACTTGTAAATACATTCAACTGCAGTGACTTATTATCTTATCTGTTACATTACATTAATGTTCTGTTTCTCATTGTTAAAACATATATTAGATAACTTAATTTTTTAATATGTAGAATTAATTTGGACTTCTATCTTCCAATTATATTCTAACTAGCTGTTGCTCGCGACTTCGTCCGCGTGGAATTAAATAATATAGCCTATGTTACTCGGGGATAATATAGTTATCTAATGGTGTAAGATTTTTTGAAATCGGTCCAGTACTTCTTGAGTTATTTCAATACATACAAAAATACAAAGTTTCTCTCTTTATAATATTTATATTTTATTAAGAGAAAAGTAACAATTAGTAAGTACAGAGTATAAATGATACTTAATATTTGTTGAACCACAGACATGTTTGAGTTAATCTTCCTAATATTATTAATGCTAAAGTTTGGTTGTTCATTTGAAGGTATCTCCGAAACACCTAAATGTATATCAATTAAATTCTACACAGACACAGCCACAGTCTGGACATAACATAGGCTACATACTATGTTTTTTTTAGTTAGTTCTGGACAGAAGGAGTCATGGGCGACAGCAAGTCTAATAAAAGTTTTCATGTTTCAGGTGAACAGAGAGAAGCAAGCTCTGGAAGTGGACGAGGAACTAGAGAGTGTGGAACTGGAGGAGTTGCAGGACATACTGCCGTCACACCAGCCTCGGTTTATTATTTACAGGTATCTTGCATACATGCTACAAATATACACTATATGTGACAATTTGTAAATAGCTATCAGTGTTTAAGTGGTCTGTTGAGACTTTTAAGTTAGCTGTAAGTTGTCCTGTTATAATAAAATAAAATGAAATGGAATGAAATGGAATGAAATGAAATGAAATGAAATGGAATGGAATACATTACAATACAATAGAATAGAATAGGATGGAATGGAATGAAATGCTTGTACCTTGTTAGATGTAGGCCTATTTTATGCTATTTTTTGGTTGGTATATGTAAACATTTTATATTTTTAATACCTATAAACCTTAAAAGACCTGATGTATTTCCACTTGACCCCAAAATATCTCTAACCCTACGGCTTCATTACGCCAAATTCGCGATAAAAACGGAGATTTTGCTTCTGCATAATGCTGTTTTTATCGCGAACTCTGTCTAATGAAGCCATAAGTTAATATCTCTTTGTTCAGATTTATCAAAATATTATTTGTATATTATTTTCAGTTATAAAATGGAACACAACGATGGGCGCACGTCTTTCCCTATGTGCTTTATATTTTATACACCCAGAGATGCACATATGGAATTACAGGTACTTTTTTTAGCATTTATTGTATTTGCACATAGATTTAGGTTTCTCCATACTAATAAAGTCAATACTCAGGTAATAAAAGCCATAGTTTAGTTTTAAAAGGTGTTTGAAAATTAATGGTTTATTACTTTAGGTCCTCATATATTTTTGGCCAGCGTTCGCTATTTCGGTGAATTCAGGCAGCTTGCTCATTTGACGCTGTTTATTATTAAAATTATTTTATAGGAAGTTATGGTAAAAAGTAAAATAACCAGTTAAGGATTTAAATAAACTTGTCTATAATATCCTTTTTATAATAAACACTATGGAGGTATATGTCGATTCCTAGTACTGCTCACAGCAAAGGCAGAAGTGATAATGAACAAATTTTCAAGGGGTCGGGCGTTTATATCCTAGACCATAAACAATCCTTTTTTATTTAATCATAAACAATAGAACATTCATAGATTAATTTTTGTATAGATTGTAAATTTAAATAATTCCAACATATTTTAATACTAATTAAATATTTGTGAAAGATTCAGAAGAATAATTTTAAATAATTGCATATAATGCCCAATTACATTCCAGTAACTAAGTAGGTCCTAATAAAACATCGTATTAAAGTTCTAAAATATTTTAAAAATATGAAAATACCTAAGTAATGGTTCGCAGATTAAGTATTTTTACAATTTTGAACAATGTTTTGTGTTCGTAAGGGTTTCTTACTACGATTTAGCTTTCCCATTTCTTACGAACACCATTTTAGTAAAAATCACGAAAGTTTAAATTTATATTTGAACAACGTTGTTTTTAGGTAATGTACGCGGGCACGCAGCGCGCCCTGGCGGCGGCGGTGGGCGCTCCGCGCTTGCTTGAAGTGAGAGAGATCGACGAACTAACATCTGATTGGCTGAATGAGAAACTCAACAGATAGATTTACCTATAGAGGGCGCTACGGGTCACTTGTAAGAAAACTTAGTGTAAGTCTAATTTCCTAATATAAGTTTGTTTTTATTATATTTAGAGTATGTACATTATGTACAAAGTATTAAAATGACAATTTTTATAAATTGCGGGTATTTCTAAATTAAAATTTTTAATTGTATTGAAAAGAAAATTCCTTTAAAATTCAGTCCATTGTAGTTATTTTTAAGTATGTTAAAATTATATTTAATCGAAAAAAGTACATTATTAAATATTGCGACATAACAGTGACCTTGTTAGTGACCTTGAAGTGTTTTTAATTCTTTTGTATTTATTTTTCCAAATTCTTTAAGTAGTAATAATGTAATAATTAGAATAAGTGCATATTTATACATAATATAATAAAATGTTTTTTTTGTGTTTTGGTAAATTATTCGAACTTTTTTGGATAAAACTTTTTCAAAAAGTACCATAAAAAATGAGACTCTAACAAGGACTTCATTAGACCGATGTCACGCAAAAAAAGCTAAATCTCTGTTTTTATCGCAAACCCGGTCTAATGTAGCCGGAGAGTTATAAATATCTACAAGTGTATATCACAAACACTGTATTACATAATGTAAAATAATTTTGCAACTTTATATAAATTGAAAAAACATTCCAAAAAAGAAAATATTTATTTATAAAAAACCATTATGGTTCCTGAAAATACTCGTTTTACTTTAACAAAACACATAATAATTAACAAAATTTTTACCATGTCTTTTAATAATTTATAATGTAAAAAAAAATATGTAAAAATCTTGCCACATTTAAATAAATATTTACACAACAAAAACTATAATTGTCGTTTAAGTATAGATCGACAAGAATAACTGACCCGGTGGGTATAAGTCAAACTAAATTATGTCAGCTCACTAGCCCTCAGCCCTCTTGCTAATGTCAAAATACTGTCCCAAGATGTCGCAAAAAACGGCCTTATGCCAAAGCAAAATATCTGTTTTTTTCGCGAACTCGTTCTAATGACGCCATAGGGTTACAGCTGTCAAGATTTTTTTCCTTTATGTAGGTTTTACATATTTTCTAAACTACCCACAATAGCAGCACCTCTCACCGGGTCAGAGATCCTTGTTTGCACATAATCCATATTTTAAAAATATAACATATTATTAATTGCCAGTTAACCATAAACATGTATTTATATTATTAGGAGTTATCCACAGACATACAAACCGACAGAAACCTTTTATGTATAGCTTTACAAGTCCATTGTGTGTTTTTGAGCTTTTTATATGGCTGAAAGGAAAGCTGAATGATTTATATTAACTAAAAGTACTGCATTTATATTGTATTGTGCGTTGTTTGATAATAATAAGTTAAGATTTTGATATATTTGAGTTTTATTTTGTACTTCGTAGGTGTGGATTTTAAAAATATAGCCTATTGTTACTCGGGGATAATGTAGCTTTCTAATTGTGAAAGAATTTTTGAAATCGGCCCAGTAGTTCTCGAGTTATTTCAATACATACAAAAATACAAAGTTTCTCTCTTTATAATATTAGTATAGATTGAACATTTTGTCATCTTTATCCAGTCATTAAAAATGAGGACTATACGTCGTCTTAATTGAAATCCAAAATAGACAGGCACGTCAAATTCCACCTATGGCGCACCATATAGATATTTGACGATTTTTTAGTTATTTTATGAAAATTGTATTTTCTATAGTTAATAATAATCTCTCTATGATTAATGGTATCAATTGGAACGCGGTATACCTATAATAATAGCCTATCTGACCGTCGAAGACTACTTTTAAGAGATGGGTTACATTGTAAATCTGAATATACAGTCGAGCCTGGATTAGCCAGAGTCCAAGAGACCACAATATTTGTCTCGCTTATAGAGGTTTCTCTGTAATCCGAATTTCTCGCTTATGGAGGTAGCTCGTCGGGACCAGGGAATGACTCTCGCTAATAAAGGTTTGACTGTATTTGAAACTAATATCTTCTAGCCATGAGGATAGCGTTCGGTGTATCACAACCTGTAAGATCAATGCCCTGAGATAGCATATCTTCGTAGGATAACACGGCTAGTTGCTGATACCCGCACTTTGCGGCTAGCACCTGCGAGCTTCTAGCTGTGAATACTGTCGCTGCGGCTTTTATACCGAAGGCATTACAGATCAGCTCCCTGGAAAAATGACATCGTGAAATTAAAGCAGCGTCATACTGTAGCAATACCATGACCACATAGAAGATAGGCGTCAAATGGTTCCTGATGAGTGTAACGAAGACAACAACAGTGACAACAGTGGTAGAGCCCGCTTTAAGATCCTCGCACGAATTGTCCGGCTCGCCCGGTGTGATACCACGACCACACAGAAGACAGGCGTGAAATGGAAGCAATTCCGTGTTTCGTCTGAAGAGTGTGGTGCCGGAGGACTAATTTTTAATCCGCTTTTCCTTCCTATCCTTTTCCTATAAGGAAATGATGGGAAGAGGAAGCGGATTTTCCGGGGGAGGGGACGCACAGGGAGAGGAACTATCCCCTTGCTGTGCATCTTCTCCTCCGAAGGGTAAGGGTAGGCAACGCATCTGCAATTGTAGATGTCTATGGGCAGCGGTCGCTTCGCTATTTCAGCGAGTTCAGGTGCCGCTTGCTCGTTTGCCACTTTATAATATAAAAAAAAAGACCAATTTCAAGTCCTCTGCCCCTTCACATTCTCTTTTAATAAGTAAAGAAAAGATAGTGGCCACATAACTAGGTAACTTGTTTCTAATCGCCGAGCTGACATCACTTGACATGTTTACTTAATGTTTAACCCTTAAATGGACAATGTTGTTTTTAAACTATATACTAAACAGTAATAAATACATTTCCTAGACAGTAATACATGTCTATTACACAAATATATTATTTTAAAACGTGAAAAAAAATCGTCCATTTAAGGGTTAAAAGGTGAGGTTCGACCCATGATGGGCTCCATTTTTCGCAACTCCACGACTGGCGCGTATTTTGCGTGAATACACATATCTTTGAATTTCTTCGCCGATAT